>JAVXUO010000165.1:0-85138 GCA_033065855.1 Escallonia rubra | reverse complement strand
GCAAGTGTGTGTTTGCAAAGGGAAAGAAGTAAGAGTCGATGATTGGCTGGGGCTCTGAATTTCATTTGAAACTCTGCCTTTTGATTCTGACTGGTCGTATGTCCACTGGCAGAGATTCCTAGTCGGTCCAATAGTAGAGATTCATGTATCTGAACTCGAGTGAGACACGAATTTTGGCCGTTAGTAAAATCGTAGGAATCATTCTTCAATCTTGCATACAGTGACTACTCATCGTTATAAAATGCTTCAAGTGATTTTTCTGCTAACACTTTTTTCGACAAATTTTTAACAGTATTTTTTTAACATCACTAATTAAAGTTGTACTAAAAATATATAGCGACCATTAATTGTTTTTATATGAAAGATAGAAGGAATATTTTTTCAACCGAGGTAGTAGCTAAATTTTTTTCCCTCTAAATTACCTCTCATGAAGGTTTCGGGTTCTTGACGTTGAAGGTCAACTGCTATGAAAGATGAGTCAGGTATTAAACAAGTAGACTTGACTTACATATCTCTTGGAGGTTACAATGAATCTATTTCCTTATCACTTAAGGTTTGGAAGTGAAGCTTAACATGACGTAATAGCTTACGTAAAAGCTTCTAAAAGAATTAAGGTCAAAGATTATTCAAGTGCGACATATAAGACTAGTTAATGGACATATGCAAACGCTCGGGACGCTGTTAGAAATGTGCGTTTCGCCCAAACAAACATTCTTTAAATATTCTAAGTGTTTGCCTATGCCATCATGTATAAAAAAGGAATCATCTAATTTTTTTAAAAAAAATGAAATGTTTAATAAGCAATAATTTCAGAAATATATTAATATTACTTAACATTTAAAATTGTTTATGCCCAAAATTTGAAGCATACTTTAATTAAGTTATTGTTATGGGAAAATGTTTGAAATATTATCAACATTAGTTAACGAACCCGTGCAATTGCACGGGCTGTGCTTTAAAGTGGACGTCTCTTGTAACTCAATAAGCCACGATAAATCAAGTAAAGTCATAAAAGATAAATTAGTTCAAAGTACGTATAAATAATTTTTATACGAGTACTATATTTACATTTTAAACATAACAAACTGCGTCTGCCGCTTTATTTGGAGAGATCACGAAACCAACCTTTTGTTTTGCAATGATCAAAATTTTCGTAAGAGTGTGTTGCAAAGGGAAAGAATTAAGGGTCGATGAATTTATGTAGATGCACAATTATCTAGTTGTTGATTGGCTGGAGCTCTGAATCTCCCATGTAAAACTCTGCCTTCTGATTGGTCGTTTGTCCAATAGTAGAGATTCCTGTATCTGAACTCGAGTGAGACGCTCTTGGTATTTTGTCACTGTTGGTTCAATAATTCATGTTAGAAGTTTTAGACGTCTCCTTTGTGGTCCTCTCCTGTTGCTTTACAGTCCCTAGACCATTTTTAACCAAATATAATTTCATCTGAGAAATAAAATCAGCAATGAATTATTAGTGGAAAGCTGGCGCACGATGATATGAAAAGACAATTAAAAAGGCCGAAGTAGACTTGACTTACATATCTCTTGGAGGCTACGATGAATCTATTTCGTTATCAATTAAGGTTTGGAAGTAAAGCTTAACGTGACGTAATAGCTTACATAATAGCTTGTAAAAGAATTCATGTCCAAAGATTATTCAAGTGCCACATATAAGACTAGTTAACATATGCAAATGCATGGGACGCGGTTAGAAATGCGTCTTTTGCCCAAACAAACATTTTTTTAAATATTTTCGTAAGATTGAAATGCCTAACCATTTTCCAACACTAAATTTTCAACAATAATTTTTCTAGCTCTTCTATACCTTTACTTTTTCTTGAAGTTTTGATTGATGATGCTCAATATCACATTTGCATCAACATCCATATGTTAATTATAACATTTGTTATTTCTCTAGCTGCATTGGTTATTTTTTATGCATCTTTCCTTTTAACTTTTTCGTTGTGCTTCATTTGCAAGATGTCATGGTTGCCTGCACCAATAAACATAAATGTGCAATGGATGAATTATTTTAAATGTTTGCCTATGCCATCATGTATAAAAATGGAGTCATCATTTTTTTAAAAAAAAATGAAATGCTCTAATAAGCAATAATTTCAACAATATATTAATATTACTTAACATTCAAAGTTGTTTATGCCCAAAATTACGAGCATACTTTCTTTCCGTTGTTGTTGTGGGGAAAACATTTCAATTTAACACTAATTAATGGAACAGTGCAAATGCAAGACCATATAAACGATCTACTACAGTTGTTCGGCTATATTTTATCTTTTATCTAGCATACGTATATAGTATGATTACTATTCGCAATATCTCATGTTAATTGAGCACAAAGACACGGTTGTTTAGAAACAAAAATTATATGTTTCTTTATGTTGAATGTCAGCTACTGCGACAGTATGAGTCGCGTATTAAATGCTGAGAAAATGTGTCATAAATTTGTTAGTGATCATAGGAGCGGAAGCATGATCGCAACGCCCAAACCGGTAACTACCATCCTTGAAGAATATAGCTTCACGAGAGAAATAACATTGACGGTGAGTGTAGACGTGACTTTTCTATCGCTGGAAACATGCAGGAATTGATTCACCAAGATTTTTACACTTGCCGGAAGATTTTTGTCAAGACTTTGACTCTAAAGACGCCAATAAATAAAAAAATAAATATATATATATATATATCTATATATATCTATATATATATATATATATATACACACACACACGTCAATTAATAGTATTTTTGAAACCCAATTGATAAAGACGCGAATTTATTCAAGCTCAAATGATTAGTAATTTTTTCTGACTAAAAAACTCTCAAGTTATGATGCGCAAGGGATTAAACGGCTAAATATTATTTTAGTAGAATATCCTTTTTAAATTTAAAAGGTTTCTAACACTTAATGGTGTTTTTTTACTTTTAAAAGGGTGATGCTAAATTACAATATTTTTTGCCAAATATAAATATTTTTGTCGTTAAAGAAGTTAAAAATTCGTCAAAGCGTCATTTAGTAACTAAAAGAGCATGAATTCAACGAAGACAGGTGGAGATCCAGCCCAACCGATGATCTCAAGGGATTAAATGGATAAATAGTTAAACAGTTTTTTCCTTAAAATATCCTTTTTAAAATTAAAAAGGTTCAAAAAATTAAGGGTGCTTTTGACTTTTAAAGGGTGAGCCTAAATTACAATTTCTTGGCTAAACATTTGTTATTACAAAGATTAAAAGTTCACTAATGTACTTTTTAGTGACAAAAGAGTATGAGCTTAACCAAAATGGTTGTGAATATAGTCCCACAGCATAAAAATGATCCCGATAAGTTAAATGGCAGAACACTTTTTTCATAAAAAAAGAGTCTTTTCTACTTTAAAGGTTTGCAAAATTTAAGGGTGTTTTAGTCCTTTGAGAGGGTGCTGAGACTAAATTACAACATTTTGTGGCTAAATGTAAATTTTCTTTCGCTAAAGAGGTCAAAAGTTCACTATTAGATCCTTTAGTAACAAAGGAGTATGAATTTTAACAAAATAGGTGTATGTACAACCCCACTACGTAAATATGATCCTAATGTATTAAAAGGCTAAACTTTTTTATTTATTTATAAAAAATGCCCTTTTTTGAAATGCCCTTTTGTTGGTAAGAGTTTGTTCTACATTGCCTGAAGTCTTTTTTTTTTTTTTTGGTAAAAAAGGAAAGTTAGAAAAACAGGAAGTAAAGACTACTTGGATGGCCTTTCAAAGGCCACTCCACACAGATCAGCCAGCAACATGCTGTTTAGTTCTCTAGGCACAACGCTAAAATGGACATAAAGTTCTCCTTGGTTGGCCCCTAGGTTGGCAAGATAGTCAGCGCATTTGTTTCCCTCCCTCAGCGTATGGGTTAGGCTGCATCCCATGGTCTTGATGATATCTCTACAATCTTCCATCAGGGCCCGTAGAGGGTGGTTCTTGATAACTTGTTCTTGGATGAGGTACAGAGCAATTGCCTGAACTGTACCTAAAGTCTTTAGGCCCTGAAGTCTTTATCAGTGGAAATGTCTTGGATGAGGTACAGAGCAATTTCCACTGATAAAGACTTCAGGCCCTGAAGTCTTTATCAGTGGAAATGTCTGCAGTTGATGACCTTCGTACGTAAGCAGTAGGAACCAAGATATATCAACGTATGTAAACTTTCTACCTTAGAAACCCCCCCGAAGGCCTCCACTTAAGTACAGTACTATGTATAGGGAGAAAACATACACAAAGTTAGCACAGTACGGGGAGTGTAAGCATGAATAACAGGCTTCTTCAGTTATCCTCAATGGAGAGTAGAGAGAGAACGCTTTATGATGCATCATATACAGGGAGTGTTGAGTCATTGAAGAAGTTAATGGAAGAAGATCGACTCACCCTTGCCAGAATTTCGGTCACCAACTTCAACGAAACACCCTTGCATGTAGCCGCGATGCTAGGCCATGCAGCCTTTGCGAAAGCACTGGTGGGCTACCAGCCAAATCTCGTCAGGGAACTAGATTCTCAGGGCTGTTCTCCACTTCACTTGGCTTCAGCAAACGGCTACGTTGAGATAGTGAAGCTGTTATTGGTGGAGGACTCCAGCGTCTGCCTCGTTCGAGATCAGGATGGAAGGACTCCTCTTCATCTCGCAGTTATGAAAGGCCGAGTTGACGTTATAAACGAGTTGGTTTCGGCACACAAAGAAGTCATGCTGTATACACTTGACGGCAGCAGTGAGACTATTTTACATTTATGCGTGAAACACAATCATTTGGAAGCGTTAAAGCGACTAGTGGAGTTGGATGGTGATGATGATGATCTTGCAAATGCACAAAATCACAATGGCAATACCATTTTACACACTGCGACTGCTCTGAAACAAATGGAGGTAAGTGATCAAACCTTATAAATTGGACTATTAGTAGTCTTAAGTTATAATACAGTTTCTTCTTTTTCCCCAGATCGAGGTATGATAGAATTGATTCTAGTTATCACTACTGTAGTTCCCATGAGATTGATGTCCCACTTGTGCAGACAAGGAGATTTCTTGAAAAACAAACCAAGACCTATATTAATCATTCACATTGCCTTCATTCCGAAGCTTTGATTTGAATGTTTCACTAGCTAATGAGACTATACGCACTGAACGCAGACAACGAAACATTTACTCAGAGAACTTCCTGGGTTAAGAGTAAACGCACTGAATGCAAATGGTTTTACAGCTTTGGATGTCATAGAACATGTGCCGAAGGATATGAAATCCATAGATATTCGTGATCTGCTTGTCGCAGCCGGAGCTCTAAGAGCCATAGACTTATCTCCAGTATCACGCGCCACCAACCCAGCAATTACAGGAGATGATCACGATAACAGGATAACCTCGTCAGTACCGTACGAGCGCAGGGCATTGCTGCCACGTCCACCTTCGCGACGGAGCAGGATTAAAAAGCCCGGTTGGTGGAAAAAGATTCGCAAGGTCATGATGAATCGCTCGAAGAAGCAGTACACTTGGCTGGAAAAGAAGTATGATGCCTTGTTGGTGGCTGCAACACTGATTGCAGCTATGGCTTTTCAAGCCGCCATTAACCCGCCTGGTAGTCTTTCGCAAGATGATAAGACAATCCCTATTGAAGGCAATAGGAATATAACTTTTTATGAAGGGACATCTGTACTGGCCGCTAACTCCCCCATATGGTACGAGATATTCTGGACCTGCAACACAACGTCTTTCGTTGCTGCTCTGAGCGTAGTCTTTCTCGTTGTAAGTGGCTTACCACTGAAACGAAGAATTTTCGTGTGGCTCCTCATGGCGATAATGTGGGTGGCAATCACATTCATGGCAGCCACGTACGTACTATCAATGATAGTCCTTACACCTGGGACTTTCGAATCACATTCACAGGTTAAGAACTGGACATATGGTGACTTCAAGTCCATAAGGAAGCGAATCGTCTATACGGTTGGAATAACAGTCTTGGCATGGGTGTCATTGGTTGGTGTTGTTTTCGTGGTGCACATTTGCCGCTTCCTCATGTGGATCACGAGGATCTTGGTTGTTTTAGTGGTGCACATTTGCCGCTTCCTCGTGTGGATCCCGAGGATCTTCTTCAAGTGTTGTCGAAAGAAAAGGGTTTCTTCACCAAGGTCTCATGGAGAAAGTCGCGTTTGAATGCGGATGTATCTCTTCTTCTTGCCCTCCCCAGTGACTATGTGCACCTGAGAGAGGTCACTGGTGCTTCCACTAAGTTTGGCCACCAGTCGAACTGCGTGAATGCTTCGCGTTCTTCTCTCTATATGTCCCCCATTTGTGTGTATATCGTCGTACTATGTGATTTCTAGTGCCCCAAGGGTTTCCCCCTTCGCCTGTGCTAATACGTCCTTTTTCCTCAATAACAATGAACAAAATTTTGGTTGTTACCGGAAGAATCTTCGTCCAACTCCGTATGTAGTGACAAGTAATAGTCGCTAAATATATCTAGTCACTTCCTGCTAGTACTTTCAGTGACAATCTTTAGCAACCTTTTTTAGCTTCACTACATAAAAGCCACTAAAAACTTTTGACGACCATTAATTGTCGCTATATGGGAATAGAAGGAATTTTTCTTCAACCCGAGTAGCAGCCAAATTTTTTTCGTTACTATTGCTACATAATTAGTATTTTAGCCAATAAAGTTTGTGACCAAGAAGACAAAAAAGATATGCGAGTTATCATTTATCTAGCATATTGTATCATTAATAATACCTGCATTATCTCTTGTTAATTAACCATAAAGACATGGTTGCTTGGAAACAAAATATGGTTGTTGACGTTGAATGTCAACTGCTACGAGAGATGAGTTATATATTTTTGTTAGTGATCGTAGGAGCGCAAGCATAAGTGCAACGTCCTAACCGGGGAGAGAGAGAGAGATGTGAATTGCTTTGCCTACCATAAATTTAAATAAGATGTGAATTGTTTTGCCTATCATAAATCTTAAATAAATGTAATTTCATGTGAGAAATAAAATCAACATTGAATTATTAGTGGTAAGCTAGCGCTGCTTATACGAAACGACAATTAGAAAGACCGAAGTAAACTTTAGTTACATATCTCTTGGAGGCTACGATGAATCTTTTTCCTTAGCTTAACGTGACGTAATAGCTTATGTAATAGTTTGCAAAAAAATTAATGTCCAATGATTACTCAAGTACGACATAGAAGACTAGTTAGCGGATGTGTGTAAATGAATGGGACAGGATTATAAATGGGCTTTTAGCCAAAAAAAAAAAACAGTTTTTAAATAATTTCATAAGATTGGTTTTCAGTTTTTAAAGAGCAGCTTAATTTGTTTTTTTACAAAAAACAAGTGAGTGTTTGATAACCCTTTTTTTTTATTTTTTTATTTTTTTTTTTGTGGTGTTTGGTAACTCTTTTATTTTGACTTTTTTTTTTGGTGGTTTGCAGTAGCGGTGGTGGGGCATAACGGTTGTCGACGGTGGTGGTGGTCGGCGGTTGTCGCCGGCAGTGGCTGCCGGCGATGGTGGCCGACGGTGGGCGATGGCTGCCAGCCGGCGGTGGTGACCGGCGCTGGCTGCCGCCCTGTGGTGGTTGCTGTCGGGTGGTGGGTGGTGGCTACCGGCGGTGGTGGCCGGTGGCCTCCAGCCAACGGTGGTGGCCACCGCCCACCGCCGCGCCCGGTAGTGGCTGCCGGGGGCCGGAGGTGGCTGCCAGGCGGCGGTGGGTGCGTTGTGGTGGAGGTCTCAAAAAAAAAATTTAAGTGAAAAAAAAAAAGAGCTTTTTCCTCTTTTTTTTTTACTCTACAATTTAAAAAGTGGTTTTTTAAATTGAAAAAAAAAATGGTTACCAAAAGCACTTTTTTTTTTTGCCAATTTTCAAAACTGAAAGAAAAAAAAAGAGCGTCAAACATGGCCTAAATTTTCAACAATGATTTTTCTAGCTCTTCAACACCGTTTACTTTTTCTTGGAGTTTTGCTTGAAGGTGCTTAATATAACATTTATGTCATCGTCGTATAATATATTAACTATTTCATCTTCAACAGTGTCTTGGTTCTTTATTATGCATCTTTCCTTTTAAATTTTTCGTTGTGTTTCATTTGCAAGATGTCATGGTTGTCTTCACCAATAAACATACATGTGCAATGGATCAATTATTTTAAATGTTTGGATATGCCATAATGTATAAAAAAGGAATCATCTTATTTAAAAAAAAAAGAAATTCTCTAATAAGCAATAATTTCAACAATATATTAGTAATACTTAACATTCAGAGTGGCCTATGCCCAAAATTTGGAGCATACTTTAGTTCAGTTACTGTTATGGGGAAACTATTTGAAATATTATTAACATTAGTTAACGAATAACTTTTATGTAAGTACTATATTTACATTTTAAACATAAGAGACTGCGTTTGCCGCTATCTTTGCTGCTTTCTCTTATCTAGTCTAGTTGTTGATTGGCTGAAGCTCCGACTTCCATCTAAAACTCTGCCTTCTGAATGGTCGTATGTCCAATAGTAGAGATTCCTAGTGGGTTCCAACTGAGGATTGGTCGTATTTGAACTCGAGTGAGACACTCTTGGTGTTTTGTCACTGTGGTTCAATAATTTCTGTTAGAAGTTTCAAACGTCCTCTTCATACAGCATTTCATGTTATATCTATCTATTCTTCGTCTCCTTGTGGTACTTTTCGAGAATTAAGGGGCTTCAGATATTGTGGCTGTCAATCAAAGGTATAACAGAAAGTAAGAGCAAACGACCTAACATAGTTTTAATGCAATTGTCTAGTCATACACCGAGTAATCTCTTAGATAATTATCTTGCAACAAAAACCTAAGATGGCAAATCAGTGTTCACATCAGATCTATTAAAACCATTGCCAGTCAGGGCAAACAAAAAGTATCCATTCACAAAAATGAGAGAAGAAATATATTACAGCAAAAATGGCAAACCTCTGCCGGTAGAACTCATTGATAGGATCTGATCACCTAAGCATTATGCCTGTGTTCCACCGAAACCTTCCACAGCTTGCTACATACAGAATAACTCAATCCAGATCTTTGAACCAGCTTTTAAACAAGTACACATAAGTTATCAGCGCAACCTTATAGTTTCATTCGGCAAAATAACATTTGGGTTCCTAATATGGGGATTCAGTGCAGCCAATTCCTTCCATTTAGCGCCTGTGCCATGAACCCGAGAGGAGATGCTCCACAAGGTTTCGCCAGGTTGGACTTTAGTTGTTGCTGCAAGGGAGGAGGATTTAGCAGAGACCTTTGACTTCAGAAGCGGATGCTTATTGCCCTTCCCCATTCCATTTGCAGCCAACCAACGGGATCCCGACTGTTGTTGATTTGTGGAACCCCAAAGCTTCTTCTTGCCAGGTTCAGTCTTCAATCCCGCAACATGAACTTCCGTGATTTTGAATTGAGGAATGCCTTGGTCTTCATGAACTTTGTCTTCCTTTGCCGCCTCCTTTATTTCCTTCTTGGCAGGCTCGCGCTCTTCTTCGTCTTTGTTTAAGTTCCTTACCAATGAAACTGTGCTATATATTTTTGGTTTCGGAGGGACAAATACCCTCTCCACCTGAATAAGTGAAAGCATTGGTGTACCAACAGGCTCATAATTTCGTAAAGGATCACGCAGCTGCACCATTAAGGCCACTGTGAAGTTGTTTCCCAACAAGCCAGACTTCCTAGAGCGTTTACCCCGCTTCCTCTCCCCATTTGACCTTTCCCGCATAGAGTCACTGGCATGATGGGCAGCAAGAATCTTACCAGTGCGCTCACTGATTTGTTCTTCATCGTCGATTTCCCCTGAATCGAGCCTCATTCATTCGTCAAGGGTTAGTGATAGACCCATCAATCCATCATCATCACCACCACTGTCTTTGACGTCCAGCAGTTGCAATCCACCAGCTCCCTCCAAACCTAATGACCCACCAATGTTGACACCAATAGCC
Organism: Escallonia rubra; assembly: GCA_033065855.1. Taxonomy (NCBI): domain Eukaryota; kingdom Viridiplantae; phylum Streptophyta; class Magnoliopsida; order Escalloniales; family Escalloniaceae; genus Escallonia; species Escallonia rubra. The sequence goes on along the minus strand of JAVXUO010000165.1, from coordinate 75,167 downwards.
TGTGGGTTAATTTCTGAAGGTGCATTCTCTTCTGACATACCAGATTGTATTCTGAGCCCCTCAATAGAGAGAGCTTCAAGTTAAGATTCAATGAAGTGATTCCTCTAATTACAAGCTTACAAGTTAAGATTCAATGAAGTGATTCCAAGGGAACTGATAATTCACGTTCAAATTACAACATCTTACGTTCAGATTACAACATCTTACGTAGTCACCAATCCTAATCTACATATATTGTGGGGAATACCACACTGTTTCCGCAAATAACACAAGACGAAAATCAAACTGGTACTAAAACAAAGTTCCTCTTTTTGGGTGTTAGGGCTTCCAATTCCTTCCCATTTCTTAAGGCCTTTTGTTTTGTTAATGTCAATAAGTTCAATCAAATATGTCTCATCCCCATGAAAAGAGAAAAGAGAAAAGAGAAAACAAAGGGTTGGAAGGAGAAAAAAGAAAATGAGACTATGAGAATGAGAACGATGAGGATTGAAAATACATTGATCTTAGAAAATTGGTAGGCGGGAGTTTTAAACATTTGGTAAACATTTGAAATTTTCAAGGTTTGTATTCACTAGGTTGAGTGGTTGACCATGGTTAAGATTTGTTATTTAATTGATTAGTTTTTTTATCATTTTATCCAGATGACAAATTTTTATTAGTAGTCTAACACCACGTAAGTAAGCTGATGTCGTGATGCGAAACATCCATCATAATGGGTAATCTTACTGACAAATTGAATATTTTCTCACAAACAATGTCCCTTTGTTTGTTAGTGACCATATAGCAAATACTTCTCTTGGGCTCATCTTACTATCTTTTCAAATCGGACTTTCATAAAATTATCTTGGGCTTATCTGATATTGGCCTACGTATCATAATGGGTAATGAGGATGGAAATTTGAGCCTTTTCCAAGGGGAAAAAGGAGTGGACCAGGGGCCATAGACAAGCCCAGATTTTATATCATTCTGACATTGGATCATCATCCTCTCTTACACCCAGGACCGAGGCTTCATCTTCAGGCTTATCCCAGGCAGCCATTACGCTAGAAGACGAGCCATTGCCGGTACTGTGGACAGTGGGTTTCGGAGGACTCTCTCATCATCACCTGTGATACCGCTGGCTGGCCGAACGATTTTAGCCCGGAACTGTCTCTACAGGCTTTCCACCTCACGATGGATAAAATCCGTCAAGATTTAACGCTTATGACTCATCCCAAATCTGCACTTAACAATACTCTCCAATATCATGATCCACCTATGCAGACATATAAAAATTGATTGGTTCAGTGTGTCAAACAAACAAACTCCCATCCGATTTATCTGGTTTGAACTAATTAAACATAGCTACAGCTCATGTACTTTCATTCCGAGTCCAACTAAGTACAGCAATCGAAGCGGCAAGTGGCATGAACGTATCAAGTTTTTTCACAGTAGATACTGGAGGACATGCCCCATCTAGGAATTGATCATTGTCCCAAAAGAAAAGTACGTACCGAGAAGTGACCATTGTGGAAACCATACCAAATCCTACCCAGAATTGAAACTATCCAGAGAGCTTATACACAAGACCAAGAGACGAGACATTGTTGGAATATTTTAATAAAATAGTTATTAAGAATAATTGTGGGTGTTACCAATTATTTATTTCCCGCATAAAATGACAATAAGATAAGAAGTAATTAGTCTATGGACCATTATTATTCTAGCCGTTAGAAAATACTTGGCATGGTAGCCAACAGTTAAGATTTAGATACCAAAAATACTACCCAAGGTTCCAGCTTACACCTCCACTAATTCCTAAGGTGCCGTTTCTTGTATAATAATGTCTCTGCTTTGCCCCTCTTTGTTGTTATTCTTTGGTTATTATTTAACCTCAGGCAAGCAGGGACGCAGGCAGTAAGGCTGGCAGTCCTCTTGGCGTTCATGTCCTCTTTCTGATGCTAGTGATAAAATACCTTAAGCAATCTACTAGAGCTCATGATAGCCGTATCTAAAAAATTATCAATCATTCTAAACTTGTAGCAGCTGGCCACTGCAGCGTTACAAAACCGTGCCTTGAGGTCCTGGCCCAAAAGCATGGACCTATCTTGCACCTTAAAAGCTTGGCAAAATTGGAGGAGGCGTGCTATAACTTATTGCATCGGAACACTCCGTAGAGGCGCGAAACCGTCTTAAAGAGAGCGACCTAATCCACGCCTCAACCCAGTGTCAACATAACTTGTTTTTAAGGTGTTCGAGACAGATTTTTTGAACGCTTAGTGAACTTCATTCGGTAAGAGCAAATGATGTGTTGTTGAAGAGCATTGAGATAAATTATTTTCGTGACCACAACTAATAGAGGTATACGCACACGTAACTTTCTTATATTTTATTTCTTTTGTAAGCTTACTAACATATTTCAATTGATTGTTAATATTGCTTCCAACAGACATTAATAACTAAACCAGACCACAATCTTACGGACTATGCTAACATGTAGGAGGAAGAAAACTAACAAGGACTAAGACAGCACAAGTGGGTTGCCTCTAAGCAGTCGTCTCAAGCAAAATAATAGACCGAAGATGATTAATGGAGGCGAATCCGATACGTGTGCCAAAGGACAGAGGAAAAAAAGCGCAAGGAACGCGCACCAGCGGGCATCAGCTGGTGCGCATTCAAATTTCAAATTTCTCACAAGCATAACTAGCACAAGACTCGGTTTTGACCAGGTGACCCTGCATATAGTAGTAGTACACTGGTTGCATAAGATTTGATGGAAAACATAATATTTGCCTTCTTTTACTTCACGTTATCTAAATTTTCTCGTGTATCAAAAGCATGCACGATAGATAAACGAAGCGTAAAAGCATCAAGGTGCCAACGGTCATTAATTGTCAATCATTAACTGTCGCTATATAGGGGATAGAAGGAAGTCCCTTCAACCCGGGTAACAGTTAGATTTTTTTATTACTATTGCTACATAATTAGTATTTTAGCCAATAACGTTTGTGACAAATTAAAGTAGCATATTGTATCATTAATACTCTCATTATCTCTTGTTAATTAACCACAAAGACATGGTTGCTTGGAAACAAAATGTGGTTGCTGACGTTGAATGTCTACTGCTATGAGATTGAATTATTAGTGGTAAGTTAGCGCTTGATGATACGAAAAGACAATAAAAAAGACCGAAGTTGACTTTACTTACATATCTCTCGAAGGCTACGATGAATCTTTTTCCTTAGCTTATTGTGACGTAATAACCTATATAAATAGTTTGCAAAAGAATTAATGTCCAAAGATTATTCAAGTGCAACATATAAGACTAGTTAATGGATTTGTGCAAATGAACGGGACGGGATTAGAAATGGGCTTTTAGCCCAAACAAACAGTTTTTATATAATTTCATAAGTTTGAAATGCCTAACAATTTTTTAACACTAAGAGTGCTTTTGACGCTCTCTTTTTTTTCCTCTTTTTTTTTTTAGTTTTGAAAATTAGAAAAAAAAAGTGCGTTTGGTAACCATTTTTTTTTTCCTTCTCCAATTTAAAAAATCAGTTTTTAAACTAAAGAGTAAAAAAAAAACTCCAAAAACTAGTTAAAAAATTAAGCTGCTCTTTAAAAATTGAAAACCAAAAAAAAAGTTTTGTCAAACGAAGCGTAAATTTTCAACAATGATTTTTCTAATTTTTCTATACCGTTTATCTTGTCTTGGAGTTTTGCTTAAGGTTGCTCAATGTAACATTTGTGTCATCATCGTGTAATATATTAACTATTTCCTCTTTAGCACTGTCTTGGTTCTTTTTTATGCATCTTTCCTTTCAAATTTCTCGTTGTGTTTCATTTGCAAGATGTTATGGTTGTCTTCACCAATAAACATAAATGTGCAATAGATGAATTATTTTAAATGTTTACCTACGCCATCATATATAAAAAAGGAATCATCTTATGTTTAAAAAAAATGAAATTCTCTAATAAGCAAGAGTTTCAACAATATATTAATATTACTTAATATTCAAAGTTGTCAAATGCCCAAAATTTGAAGCATACTTTAATTCAGTTATTGTTATGGGAGAAATGTTTAATATATTATCAACAGCATTAGTAAACGAACCCGTGCCGATGTACGGACTGTGTTTTAAAGTGAACATCGCTCTCCTGTAACTTAATAAGTCGCAACGAAATAAATAAAGTCATAAAAGACAAATTAGTTAAAAATACAAACAAATAAGGTTTATATAAGTTTTATATTTACATTTTAAACACTAACGGACTGCGTTACAAACGGAACCATGGAACCAAACTTTGTTTTGCAATGATCAAAATTTTCGCAAGTTTGTGTTGCAAACACGGAAAGAAGTAAGGGTCGATGAATTTATGTAGAGGCACAATTATCTAGTTGTTGATTGGCTGGAGCTCTGAATTCCATTTGAAACTCTGCCTTCTGACTGGTAGAGATTCCTGTATCTGAACTCGAGTGAGACGCTCTTGGTGTTTTGTCACTGTGGTTCAATAATTTCTGTTAGAAGTTTCAAACGTCCTCTTCGTGGTCCTCTCCTGTTGTTTTCCTATCTCTAGAACGAACAAACTTTAGCCGCTACTTGAGTTGTAGGATTTTTTTTTCAGTTTTGCATATGGTGATAACTAATAGGCGATAAATACTTTCAATGGTTTTTCTACTAACTATCATTTTTAGCAGCATTTTTTTAGCGTCACTAATTAAAAGTCACTAGAAATGTATAGCGATCATTAATTGTTGTTATATGAGAAATAGAAGGAATATTCCTTCAATCGAGGTAGCAGCCAAACTTTTTCCCTCTAGAATTTTCTCTCATGAAGTTTTCGGGTTCTTGACGTTGAAGGTCAACTGTTATAAAGGTGAGTCATGTATTAAACAAGTAGACTTGACTTACATATTTCTTGGAGGCTACGGTCAGGGGCGGATCCAGGAAGTTCAACCGGGGGGGGACAAAAAGTCTTAAAAAAATTTTGATGGTCAACATAAAAGAATTCGCGTCACGATTGAATATGTTAAATGCAAAATAAATTGCTCAATTTGACTAATAATCATATTATATCACTATTCGTAGTGATTTATTTAACCTGATAAAGTTAGTCAACGTACAACAAACTACTAATCTTGCATAAAAGAAACATAACTCTTATTGTATATATGTATCACCGGTTCGATTACCAATTGTATGATTACAATAGTCACGTATAACATATTATAAGAATTTAAACTAAAAAATGAAAAAAAAAAATAACTAACCATGATCTATTAGTATTTTCTTTATGATCTGGAGATTTAGAATTTGAAATAATGAAGATAGACAAAAGAACGAGAAAAATAAAGACTACGACGGTCGGTGTCACAAAAAGTAAAAATATAACAAAATTAAAACTCTAATACATTCATTTATAATATTGTGGCATTTTAGTAAATATTTTAAACATAATTACCCATTATTTAAAACAACAAAAAAAAAATCTGAAACTTGGGTGGGTGGGGGTGGGGTGGGGGGGGGGGGGGGGGGGGGGGTGCCCCTGGCCCCCCCGGTCATGCTTGTGCTCCGCCACTGGCTACGGTGAATCTATTTCCTTATCACTTAAGGTTTGGAAGTGAAGCTTAACATCACGTAATAGCTTACGTAAAAGCTTGTAAAAGAATTAAGGTCAAAGATTATTCAGGTGCGACGTATAAGACTAGTTAATTGACATATGCAAATGCACGGGACGAGGTTAGAAATTTGCCTTTCAACCAAACAAATAATTTTTAAATATTTTAAGTGTATGCCTATGCCATCATGGCGACCATTAATTGTCGCTATATGAGAAATACAAGGAAGATTCTTTCAACCGAGGTAGCAGCCAAACTTTTTCCCTCTAGAATTTTCTCTCATGAAGTTTTCGGGTTCTTGACGTTGAAGGTCAACTGCTATGAAAGATGAGTCAAGTATTAAACAAGTAGACTTGACTTACATATTTCTTGGAGGCTACGGTGTATCTATTTCCTTATCACTTAAGGTTTGGAAGTGAAGCTTAACATGAGGTAATAGCTTACGTAAAAGCTAGTAAAAGAATTAAGGTCAAAGATTATTCAGGTGCGATATATAAGACTAGTTAATGAACATATGCAAATGCACGGGACGTGGTTAGAAATGTGCCTTTTGACCAAACAAACAATTTTTAAATATTTTAAGTGTTTGCCTATGCCATCATGTCGACTATTAATTGTCGCTATATGAGAAATAGAAGGAAGATTCCTTCAACCGAGCTGGTAGTAGCCAAACTTTTTCCCTCTAGAATTTTCTCTCATGAAGTTTTCGGGTTCTTGACGTTGAAGGTCCACTGCTATGAAAGATGAGTCAGGTATTAAACAAGTAGACTTGACTTACATATTTCTTGAAGGCTACGGTGAATCTATTTCCTTATCACTTAAGGTTCGGAAGTGAAGCTTAACATGACGTAATAGCTTACATAAAAGCTTGTAAAAGAATTAAGGTCAAAGATTATTCAGGTGCGACATATAAGACTAGTTAATTGACATATGCAAATGCACGGGACGCGGTTAGAAATGTGCCTTTCAACCAAACAAACAATTTTTAAATATTTTAAGTGTATGCCTATGCCATCATGGCGACCATTAATTATCGCTATATGAGAAATAGAAGGAAAATTCTTCAACCGAGGTAGCAGCGCAAACTTTTTTCCTCTAGAATTTTCTCTCATGAAGTTTTCGGGTTCTTGACGTTGAAGGTCAACTGCTATGAAAGATGAGTCAGGTATTAAACAAGTAGACTTGACTTACATATTTCTTGGTGGCTATGATGAATCTATTTCCTTATCACTTAAGGTTTGGAAGTGAAGCTTAACATAACGTAATAGCCTACGTAAAAGCTTACGTAAAAGCTTGTAAAAGAATTAAGGTCAAAGATTATTCAGGTGCGATATATAAGACTAATTAATGAACATATGCAAATGCACGGGACGCGGTTAGAAATGTGCCTTTCGAGTTTCGACCAAACAAACAATTTTTAAACTATGCCATCATGACGACCATTAATTGTCGCTGTTTGAGAAATAGAAGGAAGATTCATTCAACCGAGCTGGTAGCAGCCAAACTTTTTCTCTCTAGAATTTTCTCTCATGAAGTTTTTGGGTTCTTGAAGTTGAAGGTCAACTGCTATGAAAGATGAGTCAGGTATTAAACAAGTAGACTTGACTTACATATTTCTTGGTGGCTACGATGAATCTATTTCCTTATCACTTAAGGTTTGGAAGTGAAGCTTAACATGACGTAATAGCTTACGTAAAAGCTTGTAAAAGAATTAAGGTCAAAGATTATTCAGGTGCGATATATAAGACTAGTTAATGGACATATGCAAATGCATGGGACGCAGTTAGAAATGTGCCTTTCGACCAAACAAAGAATTTTGAAATATTTTAAGTGTTTGCCTATGCCATCATGGCGACCATTAATTGTTGATATATGAGAAATAGAAGGAAGATTCCTTCAACCGAGCTGGTAGCAGCCAAACTTTTTCTCTCTAGAATTTTCTCTCACGAAGTTTTCGGGTTCTTGACGTTGAAGGTCAACTGCTATGAAAGATGAGTCAGGTATTAAACAAGTAGACTTGACTTCATTATTTCTTGGTGGCTACGATGAATCTATTTCCTTATCACTTAAGGTTTGGAAGTGAAGCTTAACATGACATAATAGCTTACGTAAAAGCTTCTAAAAGAATTAAGGTCAAAGATTATTCAGGTGCGACATATAAGACTAGTTAATTGACATATGCAAATGCACGGGACGCGGTTAGAAATCTGTCTTTCGACCAAACAAACAATTTTAAATATTTTAAGTGTTTGCCTATGCCATCATGGCGACCATTAATTGTCGCTATATGAGAAATAGATGGAAGATTCCTTCAACCGAGCTGGTAGCAGCCAAACTTTTTCTCTCTAGAATTCTCTCATGAAGTTTTCGGTTTCTTGACGTTGAAGGTCAACTGCTATGAAAGATGAGTCAGGTATTAAAAAGTAGACTCGACTTACATATTTCCTGGTGGCTACGATGAATCTATTTCCTTATCACTTAAGGTTTGGAAGTGAAGCTTAACATGACATAATAGCTTACGTAAAAGCTTGTAAAAGAATTAAGGTCAAAAATTATTCAGGTGCGACATATAAGACTGGTGGGCTACCAGCCAAATCTTGTCAGGGAACTAGATTCTCAGGGCTGTTCTCCACTTCAATTGGATTCTGCAAACGGCTATGTTGAGATAGTGAAGCTGTTATTGGTGGAGGACTCGAGTGTCTGTCACGTTCGCGATTAGGATGGAAGGACTCCTCTTCATCTCGCGGTGATGAAGGGCCGAGGTGATGTTATAAAAGAGTTGATTTTGGCACAAGAACAAGTCACACGGTATACACTTGACCGTAGTGAGACCATTTTGCATTTACGTGTGAAACACAACCATTTGGAAGCTTTAAAGTGACTGCTGGAATTGGGTGGTGATCTTGCGAATGTACAAGATCACAATGGCAACACCATTTTACACACTGCAACTGCCCTGAAACAAATGGAGGTAAGCGATCAAACCTTAGCCTTGAGTTATAGCACTTCTTTCTTTTTCACTAGCTTATGAGAGTAACTGAACTGAATGCAGACAATGAAATATTTGTTCAGAGAACCTCTCGTTGTGAGAGTAAACGCATTGAATGCAAATGGTTTTACAGCTCTAGATTTCATACAACACATGCCAAGGGATATGAAATCCATTGATATTTGTGATCTGCTTGTCGCAGCCGGAGCTCAAAGAGCCAAAGACTTGCCTCCAGAATCACGCGTCACCAAACCAGCAACTAATGGAGATGATCACGATAACGGGATAAACTCATTTGTACTCTACGAGCACAAGGGATTACTGCCACGCAGCAGAATGACAAAGCGTGCTTGGTGGAAAAAGATGCGCAAACTGATGGTGAATCGCTTGAAGAAGCGGCACACTTGGCTGGAAAAGAAGTATGATGCCTTGTTGATAGCTGCAACACTAATTGCAACTATGGCTTATCAAGCCGCCATTAACCCCCCTGGTGGTCTTTGGCAAGAGGATCAGACATTTGATTTTGAAGGCAATAAGACTATAACTTTCTATGCTGGGACATCTCACATCTGCAATGGCCGCTAACTATCCCGGCGTCTACGAGACATTCTGGAGCTACAACACGTCGTCTTTCGTTTCTGTGCTGATCGTAGTCCTTCTGCTTGTGAGCGGCCTACCGTTGAAACGAAGAATCTTCGCGTGGCTCCTCATGGCGATAATGTGGGTGGCAATGACATTCATGGCACTCACGTACCTAATCTATATATATATCATATCATATCATATCATATAAATATATAATAGACGAAGTGTTGTGCGTTGTGGATGCGACACATAAGCTTTTTTAGTGTTCTTTTTCCTTTTTACCCCTTTTAGAGGCATTCTCCTTATGCCACGTAAGCTTCAACTTTACATGTGATAGTCTCCTAACTTAATTGGTCTCTTTATTTGGAGTCCAATTTTTATAAATTGGATATATACAATTCAAGTAGGATTGTGACCTATAGGATAAATATATATTAGACGAAGCGTTGTGCATTGTGGATGCAACACATAAGCTTTTTTTAGTGTTCTTTTTCCTTTTTACCCCGTTTAGAGGCATTCTCCTTATGCCACGTAAGCTTCAACTTTACATGTGATAGTCCCCTAACTTAATTGGTCTCTTTATTTAGAGTCCAATTTTTATAAATTGGATTTATACAATTCAAGTAGGATTGCAACACTTAACATTTTTTGGAGCTGTAAGTTTTTGACAAGCATGACTTTGGATGCTTCTTCTTTTGACACTTCAGCTGCTTCCTTTGATTGAAAACTTTAATTTCAGTTGGCCTCTTCAATTAGTAGAGCTAGAAGAGATATATTAATTTCATAAGGAATTGCTATGTAAATCAGATCACACCACCTCATTTTAGACTTCTAATTAATGACAAATACATCTATATGACGTCCCCACTTCCACGGCATCAACCTCCCTCCAGAGCTTCCACTCAACCTCACTGTCTACATATGAGGTAAATCTGCTCCTTTCAACAGTTCTACCTCTTGGCTCTATTTTTCCTCTCTTCCTCTGTTTTATTTTGCATGGCTGATTGTTGCTGATTGTCCCCATGTGCATCGCTTAGAAAACATTTGAGGCTGAAGAGAGTTTGATGACTATAATTTTAAAAAAGCTTAGGGCTAAAAGGCAATAAATACCCTAGGCAAAATTGTAGTGGCAAAGATGGAAAGTGTGCTATTTCAATTAGAAACAGTTGGGAATTGCAATGTGTTAAGAGAGAGTTGATGTTTAGAAGTATTCATTCTATCATAGTTGTGATAAGTTGAGAACGAATTTGTACAAATGTAAAAGTATGTCATAAGTGAGCTTTAAGACATACATATTTTCACCACCATTTGAAATTAAAGTTCAGACATGAAGGTCGTTCCAATGTTGTGGCGGCAACATTGCTGCCATGGTGGCACTTATGATTCTCATGCTAGCAAGATGGTCATGTTATAATTTGGTAGAGGCGGTTAGGGTAAGGGTGATGATATAAACCCGGAGGGGATAAATGATGGACCCGCTAAAAAAATGCTCATTTTATACTAAAATCCTCTAAAGCAACTTGGTGATATATAAATTTTATTACAGCACTAGAACCTTTGAAAATGTCTATAGAAGGATTTATCATTTGTAACGTTTTTATACCAAGATAGAGCAGTTCGAAACTTCCTTTGGGAGAGCTTTAGTCGGTTTGTAGCCAGCTCTTGACTTTGATGAGGTTATTTTAGTATAATTGGCACTTAATATAAATAAGCAACTCTAATGACATTTATGGATCCGATTATATGAAGGTTAGGCATGATATATTTCACTCAAGAAAACTATAATATTAGACCAATCATGATTTAAATATGCATATGTTCTTCGATTCACAAGATTTTGACACAAAAAAGTTATAGATACTACAGTATAAAAAGGACCGTAAAGTTACCAGTCTATGATATAGCGCTCATATCTTTTGACAGAATATCAAACTATTATTTATGAGAGAGCATACAAAAGTCTTTGGTCACGTTTTATAGTTACACACGGTGGCGGCGACATTTTTGGAAAGTTGCATTCAAGCAATTCAAGAGGTGTTCTTTTAGTTTTTTTTTTTCTCTTCATACTTTTGCAAATGTAACGTGCTAAAGAAGTCCAAAAAGAACCGCAAGTGTTAAAGATGATTTTGCTCATAAATTACAAGATGATGACACGGATTGATGTTATGTTGAGCACCCTCGATACCAAAATTCTAGCAAAGAGTAAAAGGGAGACGAGAGTTAGAAACACAATCTATGATGATCAGTTCTCTCGAAAATAATTTACAAAGTGATATAGCTTAATTTTCAAAAATATTTAATTTTTTATTTTTGAATTTTTTTGTTATCTTAAAGTATTTTCGAGGTGTTAGAAGTTAAAATAAGTCCCAACATGTTGATACATAGATTAGGTAGAGTTTTAGAAGGTGTAGAATTGATTTTCTACTCATATAAACTAAAATTATGGCAAAAATAGCTATTTTTTTTAATAATAAATCAAAGTACGGAATCATGATGTATGTGTAATTTTAATATATATGGATAAAAAAAAAAGGACCCGAAATAAGAAAGAACGTAAAAACATGAGAGACAAAATTATGTATTGAAATAAGTGTTGAAGCTTATTAGGAGTTAATACGATAACTAGACTTAAACAAACTTTAAATAAGAAAAGAAAATTAGAAATCATTAAAATAAATGTTGTAGCTCATAATTCCGGATGTAAAATTGGTTTTTGTTCTTAATCAATAAATGAAATTATTAGAACTTAGGCATTATTATATTTACCTATATATTATAAACTTAGAACCTAATCAACAATCTATAAATCAAAAAGATATAGTACTCGAACATATAAAAGAATGTTTTAATCCTAAGCCATAGCAACCCCTTCTATCACAGTCTACACGATAAGCTAGACGTGAATAATGTTTTTATCTATTTGACATATTTTTTACTCAATCATAAAGTAGTATAATAACTACTAAACAAAAATCGCAAGATTGTTCTTTTATTATTATCTTTAACTATCGTGTGTAATCGATGGTATTTCACAAAGGTGATACATGTGAAATTAGTCTGGTATTTACTATTTTGAAAAATTTTCAATTTTGTGCTCTTTTTTTAGTTTTTTTATTATGATGGTACTTATTTGTGAAATGCATGAATGTGATACATTTTGAATTTGATGGTTCGCTCCGTGCAAATAGAAATAAAGCTTAGTTCAAAATCATCGACATAGCACATAAATACCCAACATTAACTCTACCAAAAAATATTGACACTCAAACTTACAGTTATATAAGTCGTTGAATTTAACCGATCCGGGCCTTGCCCGGGTTACCGGACTAGTAATATATAATAAGCGAAGCGAGTAAGAGATTGATGGCTTCTTTGCGCGACACATCATCGCTTCTTTATATGACACGTCATCAGATCCTTATTTTAAGATTAATTAACTTCTATAAAAGTAAGTTTTTTTAATTTAAAAGCAATTTTAATCATTCTAAAACCCAACCTAATCAACATACTAATCTATTAAGAGTTCTTTTTTATAATTATGTCCTTAAAATTCGAATAATAATTTTAATCATTCTAAAACTCTACATTATCATTATACTAACTTAGTAGGAGTTAATATTGACTATTATATCTTCAAATCTACTATCTAATATGAATATAATAACTCATATATATGAAAAACGAAAATAATACTTTCGATTTAGAAGAAAAAAAATAAATTTTAAAACTAATTCTAATCATTTTAAAACTCTACCTAATCAATATACTAATCTATTAAGACTTAATTTTGACAATTATGTCCTTAAAAGTGTTTTCTAATATGAAAATTAAAATTCATAGACCCAAAAAATGACTTATGAGATTTAGAATAAAAAACATGATCAATCATTCTAAAATTCTACCTAATCTATTAAGGCTTCTTTCTAACAACTATGTCCTTAAAATTCAAAACTAATTCTATTTATTCTAAAACTTAACCTTATCATTATATTAACTTATGAGGACAAAACATTGACAATTGTATCTTTAAAACTACTCTCTAATATAAATATAAAAATTCATATATGTAAAAAAAATATATACTTTTGATTTAGAAAAAAAAATATAATGTTACAATTAAGATTAAACAACTTAAGAGAGTTAAGAAAAAAAAAAAATGATCTAAACATAATTTTGATAGGTGCCTTTCAATTTAAATTTGATTAATTTTGCAAGAATAATAAGGGTTGTATAATTTAAAATTTAATTCTAAATCTGTTAGAACTCAACTTAATCCATACACTAACTTATTATGACTTAATTTTAATTATTGTATTTTTAAAATTACTATTTAATGTGAATATAAAATTCATATATCAAAAAAAGATGAAAATAACATATTAGATCTAGAAGAGGGGAAAATGACGTTCTAATGAAGTCAAATGTTCTATATATAACACACACACACACACAAACACACACATAAGATAGTCATCTTTAATAATGTGATATATATATTTAATAAACGAATTATAAGTAAGTATTTTTAAATAAGACCTCATGACCACCAAACTGATTATATCCCATATTTAAGAATTTAGAAAACAAATCAAACTCTTTACTACGATTTATTGTTGAAAAATTCATGGTATAATTGTCGCGATATTTGTAAACCTTATAAATATCAATTGTAAAACATTTAAACTCTATGCTACAGACATATTTACGTATTAGGCTCTGATTTTGACTATTAAAACCTTGATTAGATTGTTATGCAATTCTTGTGTAATATTTGCATACGCATACATATTTGCTTTGGTTCCTTTGAACTGTAAAATAAAAAAAAAATGAGTAAATTGTGTTAAAAAACTGCCTGATGATGAAAAAAAAAAAAACTTAAAAGAACGCAAAAATCTAGCCATGACATTGTAACACAATGTACTTATTATTCTTTAAACTTACAGTTCAGAGGAACTAAAGCAAAAACATATATACCTAGCAAATATTTTGCAACAATTGCATGACTATTTAATTAATCAAGACTATAATTTAAGAAGTGTATGAGACGAAAAAATATTCTACTGGATATCATGTTTGTATCTTAATAAATTGATAATTTTTTTGAAGCAATGATTCATGGAAAAGATAAGATCGAACCTTGACATTTACGATTCCAAAGATTAAGAACTCTTAACCTAACTTTTGAAGCTAAGAAACTTGGTTTTGAGATGTTACATGTTGAACCACTAAAAGAACTTAATAAATATAGTCTTAACAAGTTACTTGAAACTTTTACAAATGAAGTATTAAAAAATTCTTACTAACAATTATAGTTTTAGTAAAAGTATAGGATAATCTCTTTTTGTTTCTTGAATGTGGTATGCATTGATACACTTTTTGTAACTTTTAAAAATATTTTATTAATTTACTCGAACTAGATTCAGGATCCCAAATTATAATATCTAATAAATGAGGCGAGAAATGCAATTATAGCTCATGACACGTCTTTGCACTGTGTTTCTAATATAATAAGAGTTATAAAAACTAAGCTTAAACATATTAATGTTACGAAAGATCTCGAAACATTACTTTGAACAGATTCTTAATTTCAGAATTAATTAAATCGGCAAATATAGTAAACATTTAAATAATAAGCCTTATCCAATTCGAAAAAACAATTCAAAATATTCCAACCAATATAGTAAACTATTATGACTTTATTTAAATATTATATATCGAAAGCTCTCTAGCATGAAATATTAACCTGCAAAACAAAAATTACTTTCAATATTTAATAAGAAAAAATAGGTACTACTTCAAATTCATATCTAAGTTTCCCATAAATTCAAATATGAATTTATAGGAAAGTTTTTTTTGCTTTGATAACACCGCACAATAATCAAAGTAGCTACATCGCATATATGAGATTTTGAAAAAAATCACGCATGTATAAGAAAAAGGTATAATTACATAAAATAATTCTTAATTACTATATTTGAGAACATTTAAAATCTTTAAAATGTAAAAATATATTTATGTAATTCTACAAAACAAACTGTTAAACCAATTTGTTTTTGCCTATGGCCTTATGATCAACGAAAAGACTTTTTATTTATACTTAATTAAGTTTTTCATGAAAAAAAACTAAGAGTGCACTTAGTAGATATAAAAACGATAACTTGGCAACAAGTCATTAAAAATGTAGAAAATAATTCAAACACTTCAAAATAAGGACACGTCATCTTCATCAATTTAGTTTTATCATTAGTAACATCTTACAAGAGTTAAAGAAACACACACACACACAATGAAAATATTGGATATTATGTGGTCATTCTGTCAAATTTACTTTTAATTAGTATATTTGAGTAATGAATTTGTTTTAAGTAATTTTACAAAACTTATAATAATCGAATATACACTGACAAATTTTTTCTAATAGGACCGAATATGAAATATATTATTTTTACAGTTGATTAAATTAACATGAATAGCCAAGACCAATTAGTAAATATTAGACTAATTATGAGCTTTGAAACTTAATTTTGACTATAATAGAGTCGATTATAACTATGAGTAATAATTGATGTGAGCATTAAATGACAATTATATGAACTATTTAATCTCCACTCTATAATTATTAGTTTAACATAAGGATATTTGTTGAATTTTACAAGGTCAATGTAGTTAACAAGAATAACCCGACAAAAGTTAGTATACAAAAGGTACATTATATTCCGATAAAAAAAGTATCTAAGGAAAAATACTATTGAAGGCATTTATTAGGTGTAAGAACTATAATCTTATGACAAATTATAGACCTATAATATGTGGAAAGCAAAATCAACCTTTTAAAGTTGCACTCTTTTAAACTATACTTTACCAATGTATTTACGGATCATGTATTATTTTGGAACCTCAAAAGCACTATAGGAAAAAAAAATGACACATTTTTTACAATTGAATGTCTTCACACATGCACTTCACAAAAATTAGAAAAAGATATATATAAAAAATTATTTGAAAAATATGTAACACCTTGAAAACTTTTGAAGTTGAAAAATTATATTCATATATAACATCTATAATTCAAAAAAGATACGTCACAGCCTCACAACTTTTAATTTCAACCACAATCCTATTTATTATTTAGCTTTATGTAACACCAACATGACTATTCTACTACTATAAGTGCTAAGTCAATATTCATTTAAAAAATTAATTGACAACTTAAAGTAAAGGTTTAAAGAAGGCAAGTATTTACCGACTCCACTGTATCGCTATCTATTTCTATAGCAAATAAGATATGTTTCTAATAATGTTATTGTCTTTTTTGTCTCACTATATATGGTACGCATTAATACACTCTTTAAGACCTTATGATATACTGTATTTTATAAACCGACCCGAGCTTGGCTCGGGTTACTGGGCTAGTAATATATAATAAGCGAAGCGAGAAAGAAATTGATAGCTTCTTTGCGCGACACATCATCGCTTCTTTATATGACACGTCATCACATTCTTATTTTAAGATTAATTAACTTCTATATAAGTAAGTCTTTTTTAATTTGAAAGTAATTTTAATCATTCTAAAACTCAATCTAATCAACATACTAATCTATTAAGAGTTCTTTTTGATAATTATGTCCCTAAAATTCGAATAATAATTTTAATCATTCTAAAACTCTACATTATCATTATACTAACTTATTAGGAGTTAATATTGACTATTATATCTTCAAATCTACTATCTAATATGAATATAATAACTCATATATATAAAAAACGAAAACGATACTTTCTATTTAGAAGAAAAAATTAATTTAAAAACTAATTCTAAAACTCTACCTAATCAATATATTAATCTATTAAGACTTTAATTTGACAATTATGTCCTTAAAAGTGTTTTCTAATATGAAAATTAAAATTCATAGACTCAAAAAATAACTTTGAGATTTAGAATAAAAAACATGATCAATCATTCTAAAATTCTACCTAATCTATTCAGTCTTCTTTCTAATAACTATGTCCTAAAATTCAAAACTAATTCTATTTATTCTAAAACTTAACGTTATCATTATATTAACTTATTAGGACTTAACATTGACTATTGTATCTTTAAAACTACTCTCTAATATAAATATAAAAATTCATATATGTAAAAAAAAGAAAATAATACTTTTGATTTAGAAAAAAAAAATGTTACAATTAAGATTAAAACTTAATTTTGACAATTATGTCCTTAAAAGTTTTTCTAACATGAAAATTAAAATTCATAGACCCAAAAAATGACTTATGAGATTTAGAATAAAAAACATGATTAATCATTCTAAAATTATACCTAATCTATTAAGGCTTCTTTCTAACAACTATGTCCTTAAAATTCAAAACTAATTCTATTTATTGTAAAACTTAACCTTATCATTATATTAACTTATTAGGACTTAACATTGACAATTTTAGCTTTAAAACTACTTTCTAATAGAAAGATAAAAATTCCTATATTTAAAAAAACAAAAATAATACTTTTGATTTAGAAAAAAAAAATGTTACAATTAAGATTAAACAACTTACGAGACTTACGAAAAGAATGATCTAAACATAATTTTGATAGGTGCCTTTCAATTTAAATTTGATTAATTTTGCAAGAGTAATAAGGGTTGTATAATTTAAAATTTAATTCTAAATATGTTAGAACTCAACTTAATCCATACACTAACTTATTATGACTTAATTTTAACTATTGTATTTTTAAAATTACTCTTTAATGTGAATACAAAAATTCATATATCGAAAAAAAATAAAAATAACATATTAGATCTGGAAGGGGGAAAAATGACGTTCTAATTAAGTCAAATGTTCTATATATAACACACACACACACACACAAGATAGTCATCTTTAATAATGTGATATATAGATCTAATAAACGAATTATAAGTAAGTATTTTTAAATAAGACCTCACGACCACCAAACTGATTATATCCCATATTTAAGAATTTAGAAAACAAATCAAACTATTTACTACGATTTATTGTTGAAAAATTCGTGGTATAATTGTCGCGATATTTGTAAACCTTATAAATATCAATTGTAAAACATTTAAACTCTATGCTACAGACATATTTACGTATTAGGCTCTAATTTTGACTATTAAAACCTTGATTAGATTGTTATGCAATTCTTGTGTAATATTTGCATACGCATACATATTTGCTTTGGTTCCTTTGAACTGTAAGTTGAAACAAAAATGAGTAAATTGTGTTACAGAACTGCCTGATGATGTAAAAAAAAAAAAAACTTAAAGAACGCAAAAATCTAGCCATGACATATTGTAACACAATCTACTTATTATTCTTTAAACTTACAGTTCAGAGGAACTAAAGCAAACATATATACCTAGCAAATATTTTGCAACAATTGCATGACCATTTAATCAAGACTATAATTTTAGAAGTGTATGAGACGAAAAAATATTCTACTGGATATCATGTTTGTATCATAATAAATTGGTCATTTTTTTGAAGCAATGATTCACGAAAAAGATAAGATCGAACCTTGACATTTATGATTCCAAAGATTAAGAACTCTTAACCTAACTTTTGAAGCTAAGAGACTTAGTTTTGAGATGTTACATGTTGAACCACTAAAAGAGCTTAATAAATATAGTCTTAACAAGTTACTTGAACTTTTACAAATGAAGTATTAAAAAATTCTTACTAACAATTATAGTTTTAGTAAAAGTATAAGATAATCTCTTTTTGTCTCTTGAATGTGGTATGCATTGATACACTTTTTGTAACTTTTAAAAATATTTTATTAATTTACTCGAACTAGATTCAAGATCCTAAATTATAATATCTAATAAATGAGGCGAGAAATGCAATTATAGCTCATGACACGTCTTTGCATTGTGTTTCTAATATAATAAGAGTTATAAAAACTAAGCTTAAACATATTAATGTTACGAAAGATCTCCAAATATTACTTTGAACGGATTCTTAATTTTGCAATTAATTAAATCGGCAAATATAGTAAACATTTAAATAATAAGCCTTATGCAATTCGAAAAAACAATTCAAAAACATTCAAAATGTTCTAACCAATATAGTCAACTATTATGACTTTATTTAAATATTATATATTGAAAGCTCTCTAGCATGAAATATTAACCTGCAAAACAAAAATTACTTTAAATATTTAATAAGAAAAAATAGGTACTATTTCAAATTCATATCTAAGTTTTCCGTAAATTCAAATATGAATATGACTAAATATGTTGGTTAAAAGTTTTGGTAAATAATTTCCTTACTCTAAGGTTTTGCGCTATCATATTTTGTCACAATGGTTAAATGCATATTTACCATAATATGCAGATTCTATACGAGATAAATTAAATAAATAGTGTAAATTTAAAATACTAATTATGTGAGCATTTCTTAAATTCAACTAATTTTATGTTGGAAAAGTTTTGAACCAATTTTTTTCTTTGGTACTTTTATTGTGAGTAGTTAAACTCTTAAGCATTCTAAATTATATCTTAGCATAATACCATTTATGATTTTATGTTAACTTTTATACTTTTGAATAGAATTACATATAAGATCTAAAAAGATATTAGTTATGTTGTGATGAATGTAAATTAAAAGTTAGATTAAAAACCTTATTATCTCTGAAGAGAAATCTTACTTAGTAAGCATGCTTATTGTATGCTTTGTGAAATCTTGGTTAAATTTTATTCAACAATTTTCTTACTACGAGGTTTTTGAGCTATCCTATGTAGTCATGTTAGTTAAAATTTATATAATTACCTCATGCAGTGATTACTATATTCTCTGTATACTTTGTTGGTAGATTACATTTGCTTTTGAAAGTGGCACATCATCCTTACTTAATTAGTTTACGCTATAAACAAATATATGGACCAAATTCTTCTCTATCAAAATTAAACTAATATGTAATTAAAGTTATGGGTAACACATTCAAGGTACAAATTATTTTTAAAAAGTTCTTAGAAAATAATAAAAATGTCTTGAGCAATAGAAAATTGATCTCAATATGTTCTCCGCATATATTTATCAGTAGAGAATTTACTTTTACTTTTTTGTTTATTAAGTGAACTTTTAATTTTTGTTCATCTACATAATTACCAAATCAGAATTATGAAATATGCACAAGGGCATTGCTTAATGATATTTCATCATAAGGATTAATTTATTTTATTACAAGAGAGTTCAAGAGAAAAATTAAAGTAACCATCTTTGATGAAATAACCATAATAAAATAATTAAATTGTGCAATATATTTTAGTATGCATTTTAAACCTACTAAAATAAGTTAATGTTAATAAACAGTCCCGTGCTTGGCACGAGTTACTGGGATAGTAATATATAATAAGCGAAGCGAGAAAGACATTGATAGCTTCTTTATATGAAACGTCATCAGATTCTTATTTTAAAATTAATTAACTTCTATAAAAGTAAGTCTTTTTTAATTTAAAAGAAATTTTAATCATTCTAAAACTCAACCTAATCAACATACTAATCTATTAAGAGTTCTTTTTTATAATTATGTCCTTAAAATTCGAAGAATAATTTTAATCATTCTAAAACTCTACATTATCATTATACTAACTTATTAGGAGTTAATATTGACTATTATATCTTTAAATCTAATATCTAATATGAATATAATAACTCATGTATATAAAAAACGAAAATAATACTTTCGATTTAGAAGAAAAAAATTAATTTAAAAACTAATTCTAAACATTTTAAAACTCTACCTAATCAATATACTAATCTATTAAGACTTAATTTTGACAATTATGTCCTTAAAAGTATTTTCTAATATGAAAATTAAAATTCATAGACCCAAAAAATGACTTATGTGATTTAGAATAAAAAACATGATCAATCACTCTAAAATTCTACCTAATCTATTAAGGCTTCTTTCTAACAACTATGTCCTTAAAATTCAAAACTAATTCTATTTATTCTAAAACTTAACCTTATCATTATATTAACTTATTAGGACTTAACATTGATAATTGTATCTTTAAAACTACTCTATAATATAAATATAAAAATTCATATATGTAGAAAAACGAAAATAATACTTTTGATTTAGAAAAAAAAAATTACAATTAAGATTAAACAACTTACGAGACTTGGGAAAAAAATGATCTAAACATAATTTTGATAGGTGCCTTTCAATTTAAATTTGATTAATTTTGCAAGAATAATAAGGGTTGTATAATTTAAAATTTAATTCTAAATATGTTAGAACTCAACTTAATCCATACACTAACTTATTATGACTTAATTTTAACTATTGTATTTTTAAAATTACTCTTTAATGTGAATCTAAAAATTCATATATAGAAAACAGATAAAAAAAACATAATAGATCTGGAAGAGCGTTCTAATTAAGTCAAATGTTCTATATATAACACACACACACGCGCGCGCACACACACACACACACACACATAGGATAGTCATCTTTAATAATGTGATATATAAAATAAACAAATTATAAGTGAGTATTTTTAAATAAGACCTCACGACCTGCACCAAACTGATTTTATCCCATATTTAAGAATTTAGAAAACAAATCAAACTCTTTACTACGATTTATTGTTGAAAAATTCGTGGTATAATTGTCGCGATATTTGTAAACCTTATAAATATCAATTGTAAAACATTTAAACTCTATGCTACAGACATATTTACATATTAGGCTCTGATTTTGACTATTAAAACCTTGATTAGATTGTTATGCAATTCTTGTGTAGTATTTGCATACGCATACATGTTTGCTTTGGTTCCTTTGAACTGTAAGTTGAAACAAAAATGAGTAAATTGTGTTACAAAATTGCCTGATGATGTAAAAAAAAAAAGCTTTAAGAACGCAAAAATCTAGCAACGACATTGTAACACATTCTACTTATTATATTTTAAACTTACAATTCAGAGGAACTAAAGCAAACATATATACCTAGCAAATATTTTGCAACAATTGCATGACCATTTAATTAATCAAGACTATAATTTTAGAAGTGTATGAGACGAAAAAAATATTTTACTAGATATCATGTTTGTATCTTAATAAATTGGTAATTTTTTTGAAGCAATGATTCATGAAAAAGATAAGATGGAACCTTGACATTTAAGATTCCAAAGATTAAGAACTCTTAACCTAACTTTTGAAGCTAAGAGACTTGATTTTGAGATGTTACATGTTGAACCACTAAAAGAGTTTAATAATAAGTTTTAACAAGTTACTTGAAACTTTTACAAATAAAGTATTAAAAATTCTTACTAACAATTATAGTTTTAGTAAAAGTATAAGATAATCTCTTTTTGTTTCTTGAATGTGGTATGCATTGATACAATTTTTATAACTTTTAAAAATATTTTATTAATTTACTCGAACTAGATTCAGGATGTCAAATTATAATATCTAATAACTGAGGCGAGAAATGCAATTATAGCTCATGACACGTCTTTGCATTGTGTTTCTAATATAATAAGAGTTATAAAAACTAAGCTTAAACATATTAATGTTACGAAAGATCTCCAAACATTACTTTGAACGGATTCTTAATTTTGTAATTAATTAAATCGACAAATATAGTAAACATTTAAATAATAAGCCTTATGCAATTCGAAAAAATAATTCGAAACATTCAAAATCTTCTAACCAATATAGTAAACTATTATGACTTTATTTAAATATTATATATCGAAAGTTCTCTAGCATGAAATATTAACCTACAAAACAAAAATTACTTTAAATATTTAATAAGAAAAAATAGGTACTGTTTCAAATTCATATCTAAGTTTCCCGTAAATTCAAATATGAATATAACTAAATATGTTGGTTAAAAGTTTTGGTCAATAATTTTCTTACTCTTGCGCTATCCTATTTTGTCACAATGGTTAAATGCATATTTACCATAATATGCAGATTCTATACGAGATAAATTAAATACATAGTGTAAATGTAAAACATTAATTATGTGAGCATTTCTTAAATTCAACTAATTTTATGTTGGAAAAGTTTTGAACCAAATTTTTTCTATGGTACTTTTATTGTGAGTAATTAAACTCTTAAGCATTCTAAATTCTATATTAGCATAATACCATTTATGATTTTATGTTAACTTTTATACTTTTGAATAGAATTACATATAAAATCTAAAAAGATATTAGTTATGTTGTGAGGAATGTAAATTAAAACTTAGATTGAAAACCTTATTATCTCTGAACAGAAATCTTACTTAGTAAGCATGCTTATTGTATGCTTTGTGAAATCTTAGTTAAATTTTATTCAACAATTTTCTTACTACGAGGTTTTTGAGCTATCCTATGTAGTCATGTTAGTTAAAGTTTATATAATTACCTCATGCAGTGATTACTATATTCTCTGTATACTTTGTTGGTAGATTACATTTGCTTTTGAAAGTGGCACATCATCCTTACTTAATTAGTTTATGCCATAAACAAATATATGGACCAAATTCTTCTCTATCAAAATTAAACTAATATGTAATTAACATTATGGATAACGCATTCAAGGTACAAATTATTTTTAAAAAGTTCTTAGAAAATAATAAATATGTCTTGAGCATTAGCAAATTGATCTCAATATGTTCTCCGCATATATTTATCAGTAGAGAATTTATTTTTACTTTTTTGTTTATTAAGTGAACTTTTAATTTTTGTTCATCTACATAATTACCAAATCAGAATTAAGAAATATGCACAAGGACATTGCTTAATGATATTTCACCATAAGGATTAATTTATTTTATTACAAGAGAGTTCAAGACAAAAATTAAAGTAACCATTAATTTGATGAAATAACCATAATAAAATAATAAAATTGTGCAATATATTTTATTATGCATTTTAAAACTACTAAAATAAGTTAATGTTAATAAACAATCCCGTGCTTGGCACGGGATTCTGGAATAGCTACGAATCAATGATTGAGGAATGGTCATATAAGATATTCAACTCCATGTGGAAGCCAATCGTCAAGATGGTTCAAAAATCAGTATGGATACGGTTTGCAGTGGTAGGTGTTATTTTGGCGGTGCATAGTTGCCGCTTCCTCGTGTGGATCACATGGACCTTTCGCCATTTTCTAAAGAATAGGGTTTCTTCCCTAAGATCTCATGGACAAAGTAGCGTTTGAATGTGGATGTATCTTTAATTTTCTAAAGAATAGGGTTTCTTCGCCACTAGTCGAACCGCGTGGATGCTTTGTACGTTATCTTCCCTCTAGATGTTCTTCATTTTGTTCGTCCATCATTTGTAGTAGAATGTGATTTCCATGCAAGGGTTTGAATTCACCCCCTTCCTTTCCACAAAAATGGTGCAACAAAAAATGGAAAGAATCGAAGAGCAAGTTCATGTGTGAACGTATTTCTCTAGAATTCTTTGTGCTTGAAAGGACATGCCCTGACGAGAACTAGTAATCATCTCAAAAGAAAGAAGTGATTAGTGTGGAACTCAGACCAAAGTTTCAACCCATAGTCAAAACAAAACCTTTCAATTCTAAAGCAGTTTCCGTTGCAACTGTGTGTAAATGGAAATAGTGCTATATAAATTAATCCTGTGATTTGCGTGCCGCGACACCATCGCATCGAGCCACTGATTTCATTCGGGAGGTGCGAATTGACTTTTGGCTTGATTCTATAATTTGGTGAGATTATACATATTTATTTTGTAAGGTGATATTATTATTTATATTATACTCTTTATTATTATGTGTAAGAAATTGTGATTCTATTCAAAAAATATTTGTAAAAGGATTTATATCCAACACTTCTTCCTTAACTAATGCTACACCTTAAGCCAATAAAGTTCGTGAATTGTGACCGAGTAGTAGTCCAACGCAAAATTGAAAAGTTTGTGGTCTTTTTCTGTTATTAGTAAAGTTTTGGTGCCTTTTGAGTAAGAGGCTAAAGTTTGGGGGGAAATTGTGCAATTAGCCAGCTAGGGTTTCATTTAAATAACATATTTTTCTCCAGCCTCCTCTTCCTTCTCTAGTAGCCGGCCCTCGCACTCTCTTCTTCATTTTAAGCCCTAAATTGCTTGTTCCTTTGGAGTAGATCGGCGTAATCAAGTAGCGTAGCTTGGGAAGATTGTGTTTTCGTCGTTTCACTAGTATAAGTTAAGGGATTTTATCGCTTTTTGCTGTGGCAAGGGTTATACCTTCTTTAAATCTGAAAATCATCCGGTTGATCAAATCTTTTTGTGAGAGTTTGAAAATTTTGTTAGTGTAAGGGATTTTAACGCTTTTTGCTGTGGCTTGGGTTTCATTCTTTAAATCTGAAAAATCATCGGACTCGATCAATTTTGTTTTGTAAGGGATTTTAACGCTTTTTGCTGTGGCTTGGGTTTCCTTCCTTCAATTTGAAAAATTATTGGATCTCGATCAAGACTGTGGTGTACGAGATTTTTATTAGTTTTGTTATGGTAAGGGAATCTGATTTTGTTATTGTAAGGGTTTTCTAGTTTCACCGATGATGAGGGTTTCCACTATTATTTCCTATCGCTCAAATTCCTACGTTAATTGCCTCTGAAAAAGGTATCCATCTTGTGTCAGATTCATGTTTCCACGATCATTGATATAGTCTGCTTCTTGTTTCTCCTTCTTTTTAAAAGTATGATAATTAAATCATTCTTGCACCGATCTCATTAGTCTGGCATGTCCTGTTTGAATCTGTTGAAGTGCAGTAAATATGATACTCCCTTACGGGCCACGTGCGGAATTTCCATACCCATTAAACCAATGCAAACTCGCTGTTTATTTAGCTACCATTTTACCTGAAATTTCATTAGGCAGCTTGTGATTTGGAAGCCTATGAAATGCCTTCTATGTTTGGTTAGGTTTATAGTATCATTGTTACAGTATTCATCATGCAGTTGCATGAATCAGTTGCATCCCAAGTGTCATTGTCGTTTGCTAATCACCAACAGAAGCCCTAGTTTTATTATTTCTTTCTTTTATTGCTGGGTTGGCAGAAGGCATGGACAATGCCTCTCTTCTTTACGGATGGCATCATCTTTTGTCCTTAATCACTTCTTCAGGCTTTAATTTATTCATGGACATTACATTACAGTTCCTTTCATGTTTTCTAATGTATTTATATGCATTGATATTCTAGTCACCTTATTAAATTCTTTTGCAATCATTGGACGAACTCCTAGGTTCACGTTACATGCATGATATTGATCATTAAAAAGAAACAGTTCTTGTGCTGTTTTCTTTTTTCTAAGTTCAAGTTTGAATTTGGTTCCTATTTCCTTGTTTAATCATTTTGCTATCCATTATTTGATTTCATGTCATATTAAGCTCAAAGGGACCTAGAGTTGAGTTGTTTCAATCCCATTGAATTTGTATTTTTTTGTACTCGTCAATTTATGACTAAGTTATCGACTATGTTTGAACAACTCTCAATTTGAGAGGGTCCTTTGGACACACGTTTGATTATATGCTGGCGATTAATAGATGCTTAGCATGCTACCGGTAGCACACGTTTGATGTTTGTACGTTTGGTTCGACGTTTGGGTCTTATGACCAACATAGTCATCCTATTTTTGTTGTGTAGCATTCCCGGCATATTAAGTATACATATGTTTAGGGTTAATGCTTAATCACGTTTGTTTTGACATTCGATATAAGAATTTGGTTTGCCCATTCCATCAAGTATTGTCGTTTGACTCTGTTACTTTTGCTTTGGTACTTTGTCGTTTTGCACCTTATTGAGCTATTTGAGCTCACCCTTTCACTCTTCCTTGCCCCTTGCCACAGGTCATGAAAGTGACTAAGGATCCGTGTGACGGCATTGGAGCTTTGAGAGTCCTTTGTAGTTAATTAGATTGCAGTTTGTTTTGAGAACTTTACTCGAATGTGGGTAATTTGATAGAATGGATATTATGTGAGTTGGTGTAATTTATTTTAGCCGCTGCGTTTAGTAGATGGTTTTGTAAGGGATTATTCAGAGAATGAATTGTTTTAGATTTTTGTTTTATGGAGATATTTTATTTCAAAGGATTTAGTTGCTCTGTCTATATCACTGTCACCAGAGTTATAGCGGTATCTTCAAGAACTTTGATTACAGTCACGGCTTCCGTTTTCGGGGCGTGACAAAAGTGAAATGAATATGCTGAGCTGAATCACTTACAAACCATCTGTTACTGTTATTCAGTTTTATTTAATCATTTATCTAGCATATATATTTTGTATCATTAATATCACATTATCTCAATTTAATTGAACACAAAGACATGGTTGTTTGGAAGCAGAAAATATATGGTTCTTTACGTTGAATGCTAGCTGCTGCGAGAGAATGAGTTAGGTATTAAATGCTGAGAAAGTGAGTTATATATTTGACAGTGATCGTAGGAGCGGAAGCATGAACCCAACACCCGAAGTGGAAAGAAAGAAAAAAGGGATGAACGCAATGTGAATTGTTTTGTCTACCATCCTCAAAGAATGTTGCTTCATATGAGAAATAATATTGGCAGTAACTTGTTAGTGGGAAGTGCTTGATGAAATGAAAAGACAATTAAAAAGGTCTGACTTTCGTGTGTTGGGAAACATCGAGGAATAACATTCTTTATCACTTAAGATTTGAAAGCGAAGCTCAACTTGGCGTAAGAGTTGTAAAAAAATTATTCTTCAAAGATTTGACTAAGCAATATATTAGATTTTCGTTGAGCTGTATGGACGGCAATATAGAAGATCGCAAAGTGCCTTTTTCTCGACATCTTTAGGACGCATGAATTCACTAACGAAGATCCTAGGCTTGCAACAAATCGAAACAATTTAAGCTATGCGCTCGGATGAAGAATGGAACACCCAAATAAACATCCTTGTGATGCAATATTAGACAACTTTCTTCTTAAAATTGAGAGTTTATGCTCGCATAAGCCTTTTTGTTGAGACTTTGAGTCAAAGTCGTTGCCATATACATCTATTTGCAAATCCTTTCGTTCCACTGCCTGTTTAAATCCATATTAGGGGACGAGGCACAGGCATAATCAGCGCAATATAAAATATTGCAACTATGGTAAATAAACAATACTGCAATAAAACAATGGAAGAAGATAAGCGTTGAAGATGACATAGAAAATTAATAAAGAAGAAAGCACGAAATAACATCACCTAGGCAGTTAACATTCTAAAAAAAATGAGGAGTTGAGAAATAAAAGAATGTTTGAGTTTGGATGTTCAGAGAATTAGGCTAATGGCTTCAGGGATATCATTTTCCATTTTTGTCCACCGATGAATTTTTTAGTGCATCAAATTTGAGGTTAATATAAGTAATTTACCACCAGAACACCAAACGGCCTCCTCTAACTTAATAGAAGGTATACGTATAGTCTAGTGTCTAACTAAAAAACATGTTCTAGCGGAAGAAAAGTTCACCAAGTACAACAAACGATTTCAAGCCCCATCTAGAGTCAATGTGGAACTTCGACACCTACATGCATACCATGGAATATTAGGTAGTTTCAAGTCCCGATCTAAATGAAGCGTACTATACGAGGCGGGAGATGAAAAGCATGGAAGGGGCACTACCTATCTCTTGTATCATGTTAAAGTCCGATGTCTAATTTAAAAGCATACTTCCACTAGGCATAATACCGATCTTAATCTACATGTGTAGTTGAGTGCGACTTTCACAGTATAAAATATTATTGTCTATATAAACGCGGTTCAAGAAGTATGTATTTACGTCACAGTACATAGGTTTTAGCAGCCATCAAAACATATTTCGTGTGCTACCAACCGAAAAGAGTAGAAAAAAAACAAAAACAAAGACTACAACTGTAGTCTGAAGTCTTATCAGTGGAAACGGTATGCAGTTGATGATGTCCATAAACACTAGGAACCAGGATATATATATCAACATGTGTAAACTGTCTACCTTATAAACCACACCCGACTGAAGGCGCAAGGAAGATGAAATTTGTATTAACAAATCAATAAAAGCGCGTTTGTATAGGCCCCCATTTACTTACTATATATAGATAGATATTAGATAGGCAGAGAATACACACAAAGCGAGCAGACATGAGTCTCGGAAAAAAGTTTGAGAGTAGGAGGATAGAAAGCATGAATAACAGCCTTCTTCAGTTGCCCTCAATGGAGAGCAGAGAGAGAGTAAGACGAGAGAGAAAGCTTTATGATGCATCATGCAGTGGCTGTGTTGAGTCATTGAAGAACTTAATGGAAGAAGATAGGCTCACGCTTGCCCGAATTTCAGTCACCTTCAACGAAACACCCTTGCATATAGCCGCGATGCTAGGCCATGCAGCCTTTGCGAAAGCACTAGTGGGCTATCAGCCAAATCTTGTCAGGGAACGAGATTCTCAGGGCTGTTCTCCACTTCACTTGGCTTCTGCAAACGGCTATGTTGAGATAGTGAAGCTGTTATTGGTGGAGGACTCGAGTGTTTGTCACGTTCGTGACCAGGATGGAAGGACTCCTCTTCATCTCGCGGTGATGAAAGGCCGAGATGATGTTATAAGAGAGTTGGTTTCGGCCCAAGAACAAGTCACGCGGTTTACACTTGACCGCGGTGAGACCATTTTGCATTTATGCGTGAAACACAACCATTTGGAAACTTTAAAGCAGCTAGCAGAGTTGGGTGGTGATCTTGCAAATGCACAAGATGACAATGGCAACACCATTTTACACGCTGCAACTGCTCTGAAACAAATGGAGGTCAGTGATCAAACCTTATAAATTGGATTATTATTAGTCTTAGAGTAATAGCAGTTTCTTCTTTTTCTCCAGATTGAGGTATTATAGAATTGATTCTAGTTATCACTACTATACAGTTCCCATGAGATTGATGCACCACTTGTGGAGACAAGGGGGATTTCCTAAAAAACAAACCAAAACCTATATTAATCATTCACATTGCATTCATTCCGAAGCTTTGCTTTGCATGTTTCACTAGCTTATGAGAGTAAACACACTGATGCAGACAATGAAATATTTGCTCAGAGAACATCCTGGGGTGAGAGTAAACGCACTGAATGCAAATGGTTTTACAGCTCTGGATGTCATAGAACATGTGCCAAAGGATATGAAATCCGTAGATATTCGTGATCTGCTTGTCGCAGCCGGAGCTCTAAGAGCCATAGACTTATCTCCAGTATCACGCGCCACCAACTCAGCAACTACAGGAGATGATCACGATAACGGGATAACCTCATCAGTACTGTACGAGCACAGGGCATTACTGCCACGTCCACCTTCGCGAGGCAGCAGGATGAAAAAGCCCACTTGGTGGAAAAAGATTCACAAGGTCACGATGAATCGCTCGAAGAAGCAGCACACTTGGCTGGAAAAGAAGTATGATGCCTTGTTGGTAGCTGCAACACTGATTGCAGCTATGGCTTATCAAGCCACCCTTAACCCTCCCGGTGGTATTCGGCAAGATGATAAGACAGTGGATTTTGGAGGGAACAAGACCATAAATTTCTATGCTGGGACATCTACGATGGCCGCTCACTTCCCCATAAGGTTCGATATATTCTGGATCTGCAACACAATGTCTTTCCTTGCTGCTCTGAGCGTAGTCTTTCTCGTTGTAAGCGGCCTACCACTGAAACAAAGAATTTTTGCATGGCTCCTCATGAAGATAATGTGGGTGGCAATCACATCCATGGCAGCCATGTACGTACAATCAGTGAAACTCCTTACACCTAGGAATATCGGATCAATGGTTGAGAATTGGACATATGATGACTTCGCGTCCTTGTGGAAGCGAATCGTCGATACGGTTGGAATGGTTGGGGTTGTTTTGGTGGTGCACATTTGCCGCTTCCTCATATGGATAACGAGGATCTTATGCAAGTATTGTCGAAAGAAAAGGGTTTCTTCACCAAGGTCTCATGGAGAAAGTAGCGTTTGAATATTGCGGATGAATATTTTCTTCTTGCCCTCTCCCTTAACTGTGTGCACCTGAGAGAGGTCGTTGGTGCTTCCATTGAGTTTGGCCACCAGTCGAACTGTGTGAATGCTTCGTGTTCTTCTCTCTTTATATGTCCTCCACTTGCATGTCTATAGTTCGTAGCACTTAGTGCCTCAATGGTTTCGTTTCACCCTTGCAGTATAGGCTCCAGCTGAATTCGCCCCTGCTAATAGGTTCTTTGTCCTTATTAATTATTGCTACATAATTCGTAATTTAGCCAACAAAGTTTGGGAATTGTGATCAAGAAAACGAAAAAGATATGCGAGTTATCACACACACACACACACACACACACACACACACACATATATATATATATATATATATATATATATATATATATATATATATATATATCAAGCATATTGTACATGTATCATTAACGCTTGCATTATCTCTTGTTAATTAATCACAAAGACATGGTTGCTTGGAAACAAAAAATATGGTTTTTGACATTGAACGTCAACTGCTATGAGAGATCAGTAAGGTATTAAATGCTGAGAAGATGAGTTGTATATTTTGTTAGTGATTGTAGAAGCGCAAGCATGAATGTTGTAGAAACTTAGGATATTTGGAAAATATTCTGATGTATTGAATTGCATTTACAGAGTACAATTTATAGAACATAAGAGAGTATACTAGGGCTACAAACTAGCTACAAGATAGAGATAAGAATATACAAGATAAGAAATAAAGGAGAAGAGTCTTATATGAATAATACATGTGCTAACACCCCCCCTCAAGCTGATGGTGAAATACAATGAAGCCGAAGCTTGTTCTGCAAAGCATGAAAAGGACGAGGACCAAGGGGCTTTGTCATGATATCTGCCAATTGATCAGCACTAGAAATAAAATGAACGACTAAGTTTCCCAACTTATTAACTTGCTCCCGAACAAAGTGATAGTCAAGCTCCACATGCTTGGTTCGAGCATGAAAAATAGGATTGCTAGACAAATAAACCGCACCATTATTGTCGTACCACAATAAGGTGGGTAGAGCCTTGTAAACACCAAGTTCATACAATAAAGAACCAATCCACATAATTTCGGCAGTGACATTGGCAATGGCCTTATACTCACTTTCAGTAGAGCTTCGTGCCACCGTGGGCTGCTTCTTAGAAGACCAAGAAATAAGATTCTTGCCCAAATAAACCAAGTATCCACCTGTAGAACCACGATCGTCAGGATACCCTGCCCAATCACTATCTGAAAAACATTTTAACTGAAAAGAAGAATGCTTTGTAATTAATAAGCCCATAGCCGAAGTCCCACGTAGGTAACGAAGTAAACGCTTTGCCGCTTGCCAATGCACATCAGTTGCACAATGCATAAATTGAGCGAGCTTATTAACAGCAAAAGCTATGTCAGGCCGTATGAGAGTGAGATACTGAAGTGCCTCGATTACTTGCCGATATTGTTCAGGATGAGGCAAGAAAACACCCATGGTTTTACTCAAATTCGGTGAGACGACTAAAGAAGTTGAGCATGGCTTGGAGGTAGACATGTGGGTTTCCTTAAGCAAGTCTTCAATATACTTTTCTTGGGTGAGAAGAATGCCATCCGAAAGCTGTTTGACTTGTATCCCCAAAAAATAGTGAAGAGGTCCAAGATCACGGACCGGAAAAGCCAATTTAACTTGACGAAGAAACCACTCCATCTTCGCATGATCAGAACAGGTAAGGACTATGTCATCGACATAGACTAAGATATAAAATTGAATACGGCCCTTGCGAAGAATAAATAAAGAACTATCAGCCTTGGATGGAACAAAACCCAATCGAACAAGGAAATTAGAGAGACGATAAAACCAAGCCCGTGGGGCTTGTTTTAAGCCATAAAGAGAACGTTGAAGCTTGCAAACATGATTGGGAAAATCCTTGTGAACATAACCCATTGGCTGCTCCATATAAATTTCATCTGCCAAATATCCATGCAAGAAAGCATTGGATATATCAATCTGACAAATAGGCCAACTCTGAATAGTGGCCAATGTGAGAACAGTGCGAATGGTTGTAAACTTTACGACGGGGGAGAAAGTCTCCTGATAATCAACACCTGATTGCTGAGCATACCCTTTGGCCACCAAACGGGCCTTGTAGCGATCGATCGTACCATCTGAATTTTTTTTTGATATGAAAGACCCATTTATTCCCAATAATATTTCTGTCTAAAGGGTGAGGAACCAACTGCCATGTGTGATTTTGAAGGAGTGCGTTTAATTCATTATGCATAGCATCACGCCACTCTTGACATTTTGGAGCTTGAGTTACGGTTTTGGGTTCTAGGTAGAGAAAGTTAGGGCTGGTTTGGGCAAGGTTGGCTTGTCTTTTGTTCATGGTTGAGGGTTGTAAAGTCATGGTGTGTGTGCGGGGTGGAGAGGTGGGATCATCAGGTTTGGATGAGTTTGAAAAGTTGGTGAGGTCAACAACTAAATTTAAGCCTTGAAGTGAGGAAGATAACAGTGGTTGTCGTTGTGATAAAATAGGAGAAGGAGATAAAGAATATTGTGGTGATGTGGTAGAAAGTGTTTTGGTGAGATTAGGAGTAGAGGCAGAAGAAGAAGTGTTGGAGTTAGTAGGGGATGAGGTGGACGAATGAGAGGGAAGAGCTGGGGATGGAGAAATAATAGGAGATTGAGGAGAAGAAGTGGGAGTAGGAGACAAACCTGAGAGTGATGGATTGTCCAAGTGAGGGATGGAATGAAATTAGCTCAACCAATGGGTAGAAACAACAGCTGATGGGGATGATTAGTGGGCGGCATCATAGGGAAAGTCATGCTCATGAAATCGGGCATGCCTAGCTAAAGAAATTCGACCATTGGATTTATCAAAACATCGATATGCAGAATGGGTGGAACTATGGCCAAGATAAATGCATTTTTGAGTACGATATTGAAATTTTTGTGAGTTGTAAGGTCGCAACCATGGAAAAATGGCACATCCAAACGATTCGAAAGCTAAATAAGTTGGGTGCTTTTGAAAAAGTAATTGACAAGGCGATTGATTTTTGATGACATTAATGGGTAAAACATTGATAATCATGGCACTTTGTTCCAAAGAATAGTTCCAAAATTTTAATGGTAAATGTGCATGAGCAAGAAGCGGTAGAGCAAGAAGCGTTAAAGTGGTGTCTAAAAGATGTCGAATTTTTCGTTCGGCAACACTATTTTGCTCATGGGTGTAAGGACATGCAGTGCAATGGGTAATGCCTTTGACTTGGAAATAGTGGTGCAATTTTTGAAACTCCCCTCCCCAATCGGAATGAAAAGCTTTTATATGAGTGCCAAATTGCCTTTCAATTAATTTTTCAAAATTTAAGTAAACCAAATAAACATCACTCTTATTCTTCAAAAAATAGACCCACGTAAAACGGGAAAAATCATCAAATACTAACACAAAATGACGATGTCCTAAATGGGATAAAATAGGGGCAGGTCCCCAAACATCAAAATGAACAATATCAAAAGGTTTTAAACTACGATGATCAATAGAAGCTAAAGGCAATCGAGACATCTTGCCCATTAAACAACTAGAACAAGGAGAAATAGTAGATGAAGAACTAGCTACCAAATTATTCCTAACCAAAGAATTTTATTTTTGAATATTGGAGTTCCCTAGCCACATGTGCCGATCATCAGGAGATGGTGCCGAAGCTGCCGTAGCTACCTTCGGTTGACGCAGCTTGTATATTTTCAGCTTCACTTGGTCCTTCCATCAACACCTTCTTGGTGTGCTGATCCTTGATCAGAAAATGGTTAGGCCAAAATTCAAAGAAACAAGAGTTATCAGTATTAAATCGTTGAACTGAAAGGAGGTTTTTAACAATTTTTGGGACACAGAGAACATTATGTAAATCAAGCTTACGAGTGTTAGAGTGAATAGAGGCATTACCAGTATGAGTTATTTGCAATCCTTGGCCATTACCAACATGGATTTGATCATTACCCATATACTCATTGACAGCATTCATAGCATTGACATCAGGGGTGAGATGATAATTGGCTGTAGTATCGTTAAACCAATTGAGAGGCAGCGCAACATTAGAATAATTTGCAAAAGCATTGAAATTGCGGTTCTAAAAATTGTTGTTGCGAGGAGACTGGTTTTGCTGCCTTGGAGCATGGCGACTGCGACAAGTGAGAGCAATATGCACTACAAGGAAAAAGGGTTTTAGCGACGGACTTTTAGCGACGAAACTGCTTCCGTCGCTAAAAGGTGATTTCAGCGACGGAATTTCCGTGGGTAAAAATGTTGTCCAAAAATTTTTTTACCGACGGATTATTCCGTCGGTAAAACCATTGCCGACGGACTTTTACCGACGGTAGACACCGTCGCTAAATATTTTTAGGGAATTTTATAATTTTTGATGATTTTTAAAAAAAAATTAAGTAACGGAATAATACCGTCGCTAAAAACATTTGTCTGTTAAAATGTTTTTACCGACGGACCTTTAGCGACGGGACAATTCCGTCGCTAAAAGTGTTCTTTAATTCACAGATTTCTCTCTCTCTCTCTCTCTCTCTCTCTCTCTCTCTATCGCCGTTTCTCTCTCTCTGTCGGCCGAAACACCTTTGGCGATTCCCCTCACGGCGACCCACCTCCCCAACTTTCCCCCCTCATCAGCCCCCCACGCCGGCGACATGCCCCCGTCTCCGTCCCTCCCTCCCCACCAGCCCCCACGCCAGCGACAGGCCCCCTCCTCTGTCCCTCCCCTCTAGCCCCCCACGCCGGCGACAGGCCCCCTCCTCCGTCCCTCCCCACCAGACCCCCATGCCGGCGACAGGCCCCCCTGCCACCACCACACAACCCTTCTCTCTCCCCTCAGATCTACTGTCCCCATAGCCACCTCGCCGCCCCGCAGCTACCCAACTACTGCCACAGCCACCTCACAGTCGCACCACCATCGCCACAGTTCCTCCCCCTCCACCGCACCACCACCCTTGGCCGCTGCCTTCCGTGCGCCACTGTCGTCATCCGCCTAGCACCACCACTGCCCGAACTCACTTTTTTTCCCGGTTAGAAATTATTTATCATATTGAATCTGGTCAAATATGCTAGAAATTAATATGTTGTTATAATGTAATTGTATGCTAGTAGTTATTTATCGCATTGAATCTATTGTTATAATGTAATTGTATTTAATCTATTGTAATGTAATTGTATTTGATTTGCTATAATGTAATTGAATTTAATTTGTTGTAATGTAATTAAATTTAATTTTTTGTAATGTAATGTATTGTATTGTATTGTATTTTATTTGTTGTAATGTAATTGTAACGATTAAACTCTAATTATCCCTAATTTGTTCCCAAGTAACCCTAATTGAACCAAATTAACCCTAATCAAACCGTAATTATCCCTAATTGAACGAATCTAACCAATTAATAGTAATTAACCCCGTGTAACCCTAATTGAACAAATTAACCCCAATAAAACCTCCTTAAACAGAACTCAACCAAATAATTGTAATCAACCCCGATTCAACATAATCGAACCAATTAGCCCTAATTAATCCCGATTTCCCTAATTGAACCTATAAACCCTAATTTGCCCTGATTAATCCTAATTAAACCAATTAACCGTAATTAGCTCCGATTAAACCTATTTGAAGCGGTTAACCTTAAACCCTAAACCCTAATTAAAGCATAATTAGCTCGAATAAACCCTAACTATCCTTAATTTGTTCCCAATTATTCTTAATCAAACCGTAATTATCTCTAATCTAACCAATTAACAGTAATTAACCCCGCGTAACCCTAATTGAACGAATTAACCCCAATTAAACTTGATTAACCCTAACTGAACCAATTAATTGTAATGAACCCCGATTCAACCTAATCTAACCAATTAACAGTAATTAACCCCGCGTAACCCTAATTGAACGAATTAACCCCAATTAAACCTGATTAATCCTAACTTAACCAATTAATTGTAATGAACCCCAATTCAACCTAATTGAACCAGTTAATTGTAATTGAACCCCTAATTGAATGCCCTGATCCAACCGAACCCTAAATTGAAATAATTGAACCCCCCTAATTGAACCCCCCTAATTGAACCCTAAATTGAATGCCCCAAATCAACCGAACCCTAAATTGAATCAATAGAATCCCCTAATTGAACCCTAAATTGAAGTAATTGAACCCTAATTAAACCCCAAAATTGAATGCCCTAATCGAATCGAACCCTAAATTGAATGCCCTAATTCAACTGAAACCTAAATTTAACCCTAAATTGAATGCCCCAAATCAACCGAACCCTAATTAAACCCTAAATCGAATGCCATAATCGAACCGAACCCTAAATTAAACTAATATATAATCGAATCATAAATTGAAATAATTTAAGCGCATCGGATATGTGCATTTTGAACAATTTTTTCCTATTTGAACATTGATAATTTGTTTGATAATTTTAGGTTGTTAATTGTGCATTTGAGAATTGTGATTATTGATCTTTGATTTTAGGTTGTTAATTGACGATTTTAGGTTATTAGCTGTGCATTTAAAGTAATTGCAATTATCAATTGATGATTTTAGGTTGTTAATTGATGATTTTAGATTTTTAATTGTGCATTGAGCATTTGAAATATTGAGATTATTGACGGAGGATGGGACCCAATTGGATTGAATATGTGATTTTTGCTAATTTTTATTGCATTGACCATTTGAGAATTGAGAATTGATATTGTTGACGGAGGATGGGACCCAATTGGATTGAGATACCTGTTAGTTTGCAGACACGGACACCACGTCTGATCGACGGTGTCTGACCTGTATAAAATAAATATTTTAATAAATCAATTAACCATAATTAGCTCTAACAAGCCTAATTAGTTTTAATTAACCCTAAGAACCTAATGAAAATCAAAGTAGCTGTAATTACCCCAAATTAGCCAAAATGAACCCAATTACGCGCATATTGATTATAGTTAGCCTAATTAGTCGTAATTTGCACTAATATAACCCAATTAAGCCTAATTAGCGCTAATTAGGACAAATTAACACTACTCGACACAATTAAACCCTAATTATGACTAAATAACAGTAATTAGTCCTAATCAACCCTAATTAGCTATAATTATATGAAAGTAGCACTCATTAACATTAATTAGTCCTAACATCATCCAATTAAGCATAATTAGCCCTAATAATTAGGACTAATCAGCACTACTCGGCACAATTAAACCCTAATTAGGACTAAATAACCCTAATTAGTCCTAATCAACCCTAATTAGCTATAATTAGGCTAAATTAGCCCTCATTAACATTAATTAGCCCTAACATAACCCAATTAAGCATAATTAGAATTAATCAGCACTACTCGGCACAATTAAACCCTAATTAGGACTACATAACCCTAATTACTCCTAATCAACCATAATTAGCTATAATTAATACTCGTAATTAACCCTAATAACCCAGTTAGCCCTAATTAGCCCTTGTCCTTTCCATAANTACTNCATGTNGCCCAGAGAAGGTTCAATTACTCGTTGTTTACAAACCCTGCCTTCTTTATATTAATTGTTGTTTTGAGAAGTCCATTGACAACGAGATGATTAAACTCATTTCCAACTAATTCTATTTAATGTGGAATTTGTAACATTATATGTAACGATCTTTCTGCAGTTTTGATATTTCGGAAAGATTCTTGCATATGTTATCAATTTCTGAATGCATGCATGCAGAGATACCTTTAGTTCTCTTTCAAAGGTACTCATTACAAAGTAATGCTTTGTAATGAGCCTTTGGATGTCCAGTTTGGACAATTTGGAAAAGCTAATTGTTTATAAAACAGTGTTTTGACTCATGCTTTGTGTTCTATGTCGTGGATATTTGGTACACGTTCTCGTGTGTTTCTCCGGGTGCATATAGATCTGGTTTTCTAACATCCGTCCAACCTTCTTGAGCAAGGTTAGCTCACTCTTAGAACACTTAATCGATGTCGTGTATTTGGAGAAATGCGGGGAGGTGCTGCCAAATTTTTCACAGACATGGGACTAAGCATGAGTTAAAAGCTGTTTTATAAACATGTACTTTTCTGAATGGGATATGACCACTACCTGTTGAAGAGTGGAGGGGAAATATGTAGACATGTTGTAACATTCATGCATTCATATTTACATCGGCAATGCCTAATCACTGGTCATAATTAAAGGTGTTATATTGTGATACCCCGAAAAATATCGGAGATTAATCTAACCGCGAGTTTGATTAATTAATGGGGGATTATTTTATTAAGTAGCATTATGTTGGTGACAATTAAGTGTTAAGGAGCTAAATAAGGGGGTTAGTGTGGTCGTGGGGCACAAATGAAATGTTGGAAAGTTAAGGGGGCAAAAGTGTAATGCTGAAAAATATGATGAAAGGGATGCATATCTTTATTAAGTATCATCCTTTTGATGATAATGAGGTGTTAGGGGGCTACATGGAGCGTTATGGTGATTTTTGGGTTAAAAGTGTAATTTTCCAAAGTCGAGGGGTCAAAATGCAATTTTGGAAACTTGAGGGACTAAAGTGCAAATTGTTGAAAGTTGTAAAAGGTGTCACAATTGGAGAGAAGTCAGCTGAAACGTGGCCACCTCCAGCTAGAGTCTCGGATGACTCATGAAACCTAAAGATGAGTGAAGGGGGTGGATGCAATTGAAACACAAAGAAAAGGATGATACTTAATAAAGATACCCTTGTCCTTCCCATAATTACTGCATATTGCGCAGAGAAGGTACAAAGACTCGTAGATTACAAACCCTGCCTTCTTTATATGAATTGTTGTTTTTAGAAGTCCATTGACAACGAGATGGTTCAACTCGTTGCCAACGAATTCTATTTAATGTGGAATTGGTAACATATGTAACGATCTTTCTGCAGTTTTGATATTTCGGAAAGATTCTTACATATGTTATCAATTTCTGAACGCATGCATGCATAAAAACCCTTAGTTCTCTTTCAAAGGTACTCATTACAAAGTAACGCTTTGTAATGAGCCTTTGGATGTCCAGTTTGGACAATTTGGAAAAGCTAATTGTTTATAAAACAGTGTTTTGACTCATGCTTTGTGTTCTATGTCGTGGATATTTGGTACACGTTCTCGTGTGTTTCTCCGGGTGCATACAGATCTGGTTTTCTAACATCCGTCAAACCTTCTTGAGCAAGGTTAGATGAATGTTAGAACACCTAATCGATGTCCTATACTTGGAGAAATGCGGGGAGGTGCTGCCAAATTTTTCACAGACATAGGACTAAGCATGAGTTAAAAATTATTTTATAAACATGTGTTTTTCTGAATGGGATACGATCACTACCTGTTGAAGAGTGGGGGCAAAGTAGGTAGACATGGTGTAACAGTCATGCAGTAATATTGACATCGGGAATGCCTAATCATTGGTCATAATTAAAGGTGGTATATTGTGATACCCCGGAAAATACCGGAGATTAATCTAACCGCAAATTTGATTAATTAATGGGGGATTATGTTATTAAGTAGCATTATGTTGGTGACAATTAAGTGTTAAGGAGCTAAATAAGGGGGTTAGTGTGGTCGTGGGGCACAAATGAAATGTTGGAAAGTTAAGGGGGCAAAAGTGTAATGCTGAAAAATATGATGAAAGGGATGCATATCTTTATTAAGTATCATCCTTTTGATGATAATGAGGTGTTAGGGGGCTACATGGAGCGTTATGGTGATTTTTGGGTTAAAAGTGTAATTTTCCAAAGTCGAGGGGTCAAAATGCAATTTTGGAAACTTGAGGGACTAAAGTGCAAATTGTTGAAAGTTGTAAAAGGTGTCACAATTGGAGAGAAGTCAGCTGAAACGTGGCCACCTCCAGCTAGAGTCTCGGATGACTCATGAAACCTAAAGATGAGTGAAGGGGGTGGATGAAATTGAAACACAAAGAAAATGAAAGAAGGTGTTAGGGGAAAAATGCAAATACAAGAAAGTTATGAACATGAACAGTGCGTGAACAGTACCCCGTGAAGAACACAGCAAAAAGAGGAAGAAAAAGGGAGGAAAAAGAGAAGAAATGAAGAAAGAAGAGAGGAAAGGGAGAAAGAAAGAACCTCAAATCCAATTGGGTATGATTGTGAACCCTAATTGCAAAAATATTTTGAGAATTGAATTGAATTGAAATATTGGTTGAATGAATATCGCATGTATATATATACATATGGGTTTCGGATGTACATTTGCAATCGGGGATGGGGAAGAATTGAGATGATTCTTGTTGTTAATCGTAAATACGGGAGCTTAAAATGAAAGAGGAAGATAAAGTAATCAAGATCGCATGATTTCGCATGATCCAGTGTGCGTGGGTGTGCATTTTCAGAAGTGTTCTTCAATTTGGTTCATGGGTTTGGATTCAATTGGTTTAATTGTGCGAAATTGATGTATAAAAATGAGTTTAGGGCATGAATTGGGTATATTATAATGTGTTTAAGTGATCTAAGATGAATTTGTGAGAAGTTCTTGAGTGATTGTGGGATGTATATACCCCGGTATGTGGCTGGTTGAAGGAGGAAGATGATGTTTGTGTGCGTGAAGGTGAACTAGTGTGTGTATGTTGATGTGAATAGTGACTGTGTTTTGTCACTAAATGTGGAAACTGAGTAATCAGTTTAAAATTTGAATTTTTAAAAATAGTTAGGGTCAGATTTAACCAAAGTGAAAAATTGAGACCCTAGTTATTTTTAGGAGACCTGTATCGTGTAAACATTTCAGATTTTTCTGAGGTCGGAAAGAGGGTGAACGGACGCAGGAAGTTTGGAACTTTACGGTAAAATTTAAAATATCAAACGAACGCGGTTTTGCTCAAAACTTTTATGGGGACCTTAAGAAGCTGAGAAGTTCCATTTCCTAAGATTTCGGATCATTCTGAAGTCGTTTGCTATTTTTGGCCGAACAAGCTTTTAAGCGCTCGGTCCGAACACCGGTTCGAGATTTTTGGGCGAAAATTTTATAAAATACTTTTTAGCTCAAGAATGATTTAGGACGCTTAAAATAGCGTTTTAAAGCGGTTTTGAGATTTTTTTGGTACCGGGAACCCTCAAGGGGGCATGTTGAAAATTTGCCACCGGAGAGGGGTATTTTGGTAATTTTTCCAGTAAAATTTTCAGAAGGACTTGTTAGTCCGGGAGGGGTTGTAAAATTCCTGAAAGGTTGTTTTGAAGTTGATTTGGGGTGTTCTGGTGGTAGTGAACCCTTAGGGGGTATTTTGGTAAATTGCCATGTTGCCATTAAATTTTTGGGCACGCGCAATATTATGCGTTTGAAGTGGTGGGAAGCGAGGAATAGTGGTAGTATGTCTAAAATGAGGGTTGTTATCGATAATAAGTCAATAAGGCTAGATTAAGGATCCGGTTATCGGATCGAATTAACTAGCTATCGTAAGATGCTATGAACGGTTAAGTGGGAAGGGGTAGAATAAGGAGTGTATATATGTTTAATGATGACTAACGAGCAGGAAATGATTGGACTAGGTGATGCAGCTCGTTGCGATCAGAGATTGCGAGTTGCTTCGGCTATAAGCCAATCAGGTAAGGACAATACGGTTATGATATGCTAATTCATTATTCGATTAGCATGCCATGTTGATGACGTATTGTTGAATTCTTGTTGTTATGATTGGTCACCGGTAGTCATTGTGACCGGTATACGCATATTTGAATTGTGTTGTTGAGGACGTAGGGTAGAATAAATTCCCTTAGTCTACTCTATTGATGGAATTTAGTGAGGATGATGGGTGTCCTAGTATGCTATGATTCGATTCGATTAGCATACCTGAAGTTGATGATGATATTATGTAGGAGTTGTTGTGTGATGGTTGTGAGATGCCAGCAATTATTGATAGTTGATATCTCTTCTCTTTGAGAACACTATTGAGGACTTGTGGTAACTTCTCCTGAGTCCGCCCTATCGTTGATGATGATGCTGTAGAGATCGTTGCGTTGTTGTTATGAAATGTCGGCACTTATTGATAACCGACATTTCTCTTATGTAAGAATGTTGTTGAGGGCTTGCGGTAATCTTCTCCCGAGTCCGCCCTATCGTTGATAATGATGCTGTTGAGGTCGTTGTGTGTTGTTATGAAATGTCGGCACTTATTGATAATCGACATTTCTCTTATGTAAGAATGTTGTTGAGGGCTTGCGGTAATCTTCTCCTAAGTCCGCCATGTTGATGATGTTATGTTGAACTCTTGTTGTTAAGTCTGAACACCGGTTGATCTTTTGATCCGGTATTCCTTGTTGAGCTATGTTGTTGAGGACATAAGGTGGAATAAACTTTCCCTTTGTCCGCCCCGTTGATGAAGTCATGTTACTTGGCTGTAACGTGGTTAGGGAAAGCACTCTAAATGAGTTCCCTGCTTGTTGACAGTGTCTCTTCTATTTACTTGAGACTGAGATGAACATCCCATAAAATGGGACATCAATATGAGGAGGATGGCCTGTGAAATATGATCACTGGCAAAGAGGATGTATGGTGCGCGAGTCAAGTTTGTCGTGTCTGGTCGAGTCTAGTTTGTCGTGTCCATGTGCATTGCATTTGTTTTTCTTTGGTTGTTTATGATTTTAATGACTTGTATTTCGTTGATGTTTATTTTTGTGATTTCCTGTTTTAGTGTTCACTTGCATAGTCAGTCAATCCGTCAGTCTGTCTTGTCCATGAGGAGGTGGCAATAATGCTGTTCTGTTGGGCCTTAAAGCCGCTCAGTCTAACGAAAGAAAAAAAATTATCATTTGACAAGTTATGGTGATGCTAAAATTTATTGTATACTCTTGATTCATTGCTATACTCGAGATGATTATTATTCCTCCAAGTCTCTTGAATCATTTGTACACGATACTCCTCGTGTTGTCTTTACTGGGCGATTTGCGCTCATTCCTTATGTTGTATTGTGCAGGCTATAAGGTTGATCGAGGGGAACCCTCTAGAAAATGGAGGAGAAACAAGCTAGAAAAGTTGGGTGAGGTAAGACAAGCTGGAAATGGTGAGATAAAGATTGAGCTGCGAGATAAGTTGATAAAAGTCCTACGACTACAGTCGTATATT
Organism: Escallonia rubra; assembly: GCA_033065855.1. Lineage (NCBI taxonomy): Eukaryota > Viridiplantae > Streptophyta > Magnoliopsida > Escalloniales > Escalloniaceae > Escallonia > Escallonia rubra. The sequence continues at coordinate 30,959 of JAVXUO010000165.1, read as the reverse complement.
AGGTTGTAAACATTCATGTTGTTTAGAGACTTGAAAGTCTTCCACTGCAGTATGTTGTATGTTTGTAAGAAAAATTTTGTAAGGACGCATTTTGGAGCGTCTATTAATGATGTATGAGTATGAAGATGTAGTTGCTCTGTATTCTACACAGGGTTATGAATCTGATTATGATCTATAACTCAGCCCGGTGATGTCACCGGGGTTGAGGGTGTCGCATATACAATACGATAATTCAGTCATCATGTCAGTCGATCGAAGTTGGATGAAAAGGAAGAATGCTGAAGATTTTGAGTGTCGCATTGACGAATTTCTTGACTTCGTTTATGCGCATCCTGCACACGTTGACCTTGATAAGATAAGGTGTACGTGCGGTTGATATGAGTTGTTGCACTGGAGAAAAAGAATTGAAGTAAAATGGCATCTTCGTCGGTACGGTTTTATGGGTGGATACACAAGGTGGACGCAGCACGGGGAAACGATAGTATTGTTGTCCAACCCGACTAGTCAAACGAAAGTTAGAGAGGAGGCACGATATGATTACCGAAATAGAATTATGGATGCTGGGCATGCTAATGTTGACTGGGGTGACGACAGTGTGATGCCCCGAACCTAGGTTTACGAGGTTATTATTACTTAGCGACGATTGTTGTAAGTAAGATGAATTTAGACCTTCAGTTAAGATCTTGTTAGCGGTATTAATTGAATCTTTAGCCCATGACTCTGGAGAAGTTATAATTAATTAGGGTTATTATGTAAAGGTATAGATCTTAATTGATTATTTTAAAGAGAGAGACATAGAGCTATGGAGAAAAATGTGGGATTTTGATAAGATAGAGAGTGGTTTGGGGATAAAGAAAAGAAGGAGATTTTGGAAAAGATTAAAAGGAAGCATATTTATAAATAAGCTAGACAAAAAGAAAAAAACAAAAAGAAAAGAAGAAAAGGGGACAGAAAATGAATAGAATAGAGAGAAGAAGTGAGGCAGCAGGCCCTAATCGGCAGCGCCGCTCCCATTTCCGGCGTCCCCATCTCCTCACCGGCAAGAAACTCCGGCGGTCCTTCACCGGGCGCCATTGCAATGCCTCTGAACCGCCGCGCCGCTGCCACCGCCGTATGGGACTCATCGCCGGTCTTCACCGCTGCGATGGCCTTGGACCCAACTGCTACCGATCTCGCCTTCGGCCACCGACGGCGGCGACACCAAGGGGCCACCAGGGACAACGCTAGAATAGTCACCAGCCCACCCACCCAAGGGCTGCCGTCGATTAGCCCTATGTCAGCAGATCTGCGAAGGCAGCACCGGCGTGCTTCGCCGTCGATGGGCATTGACCAGCCATGTCCGGCAACCACTTCACCGCCGACAGAGAGAGAGGGAGAGAGTCTAGGTGGGGTGACCGGTAAGTGAATCGGCAGTGGTGGTACCGATTTAATTGACAGTTGGAGATCGCGGCAGGTGGTGCTTTAGGGGATCCCGACTTGGTGGTCGATGCGCCTGCGATGACGTCGCGCCGGTGGATGATGGCGACGATGTTGGTGATGCGCCAGTTTGTGAAGATCACTGAGGTTGGTGCATGGCTTGTGACGGTGGGTAGCAGTGGTAGTCTTTTGGTATTGGGTACACCGGCGACAGTTGGTGCCTAGGAGATCGCACTAGGATGGAGAGGGAGATTAGGGTGGCACTCTGTATAAAATTAGGAAATGGGTTGGTGGTGTGCTTGTGTGATGGTGACTACGCAGTGATGGTTTAGCAACAATGCTTGTGGTGGCTAGAATGGATTGAGGTGAACGGTGAATGTATGACTTTGGCGGATGTGCATTAATTGGGTGTTGAGCGGCTATGTGTGTATACTAGGTGTCGTGGTTTACGTATGTGTGATTTTTAATGGTGGTGCTTAGGGTGACTATGGTAGGTTTGTGTGCGTGCGGTGGCGGGTATTTCAGTATGTGAGCCTGGACAGGTGTGATTGTTGTTGGACGTGTATGGAGATATTGTGTGTACATGGTGCAAGTGTACCGTATGCTTGCGAAGGTGTACCCTATGCATGTATCTGTTTTTGGACAGGGAGTCGCATAGGCTATGAGAATATATAAAAGGAAATTGTTAGCGTTAGCCCTAGCGAATAACTAAGTACTATTTAGCACAAAGTTACTTGGTGGTTATTAAAACGGGTGAATTAATGGATGTTCGGCATCGGCAATTAAATGCCAAGAATGAAAGGGTGAACTGGGCACGATATTGGACGGGCATGTAAAGGTTGGGCAGTTGACTGCGACATTGAATTTGCTTGAAGGCATGTTCAACAGGAATGTTGTGTCGAAACTGACGATACTTCGGGTTGTCGTAAATCTGAGAGCACGAAGATAAAAAGAAGGGCATTGAAAGTGCTTTGGACCAGGTGTAGTAGCATGATCGTCGTTTTGATGTGGGGAATGCGTAGCGTCAAGTAAGTGACCCTTGATTCAACTAGTATTTTTATATGCAACGTATATGTTTATCTACTGTTAAAAATATGTTGTTTATTAGTATTGACCGTTTTAAGTACGTTTAACTGCTCTGGCTTAAATTACCAAAAAGATTTTAGTGTTTTATTCTCGTCAAAGAAAAACCGGACCAGCATGTAAACGATGTTTTGTCTAGAAACTGAAATGGAACTCAGATTTGAAATGTTTTGTGTTGACGTTATTGTGAATATTTTGATGATTATTGAAAGGGGTGAGGATGGTTGAGAATCAATTTATGAGTGATTTTGTTCGATGAACCCAAAGGGGTTTTTTGGTTTACTCGATTGCTGTGCCCCATATCCACGGGGGAAAGTTGGATTTCAGGCCCTGGTCAACGGGGCTCATACGTTGATGCATAGTACTATGGCTGGTGGTTCGCCCATGCGTCCACAAATTTTATCCCGGGTGTAGGAGGGATTTCGGGCCCTAGTCAGTGGGGCCTGTACGCTGACCGCAGCATATCGTCTGAACTGATGTTGAGATGGAACTGGTTGTCGTGAGTTTGTGCTAATGATTTTATACTTCGGTTTTTGGCTTAATGTACTCTATTTTGTTTTACCTGATGATTACCAGCTTTATGATTTTATATGTATTATTGTGGCAATACTATAAAGTGAGTTATTTTCAGCATGCTTTGGTCCACCTAGTTGAATCATTGGTTATTTACTGAGCATGTGGAAGCTCATCCCTTACTTATCATTTCAGGTTGAAAGTAAGGTGATGTTGAGGAGCATAGGAGGAGAAAATTTGGTGTGCAGCTTCGGAGTCTGCTTGAAATGAGTCGCTAAATATTAGATTTTCTGTTTAGCTTTAGTTGTTGACAATCAGAGTTATGAGAAGTTTTAGTATAAGTGATGTATTCGAATTAAAATATAATAGTGTAATTAATGTTTTTGAGAAGTTTTAATTTCCGCTGCAACATTATGTTGGTTTTAGCGTGTAAGGCCTGGCAGAGCCCTCGGTTGGAGTCTATTGGGTCTGCGGCCGGTCACGTGCCTAGCTCGCGGGCCTGTCCGTGGGTTCGGGTCGTGACAGACAGTCCACAACCGTCGAACGAGGGGGCACATCTGTTTGATGAGTTGTTGGGATGTGCGGAAGAGCCGCTGTGGGATAGCGCTCCGAAACACACACGGCTGGCTGCGGTTAGTAGGTTATTGCAGTTAACTTCAGACCACATGCTGAGTGAGAAATGTTTTAACGAGTTTGTTACCTTAATCAAAAAGATACTTCCCGAAAATGAAAAGCTACCGCCATTGTACTATGATGCGACGAAAATGATGAGGAAACTTGGGTTGAGCTATGACCGGATAGATGCGTGCAATAACAATTATGTATTATTCTGGAAAGAGAATAAGGATTTGTCACGGTGTCCAGTATGTGATCATTCGAGGTACAAACCGGACAAAGGGAAGAAGAAAAACATTGCATGGAAGATATTGCGATAGTTCCCGGTCATACTACGGCTTCAGAGAATGTACTACTCCTCCAATACGGCTGAACATATGAGGGCTCACCGTGAGACTCGTAGCAACGTTGCCGATGTGCTGACACACCCAGCTGATGGAGAGGCGTGGAAGGAGTTTGACCGCAGGCATCCAGTCTTTGCTCAGGAAGTTCGGAATGTTAGACTTGGTCTGGCAACTGATGGGCAACCCTTTCGGTCAGTCCACCACGCCTTACTCATGTTGGCCTGTTATTATTGTCCTTTACAACCTTCCACTAGGCATGTGCATGAAGAAGCCGTATATGTTCTTGTCGTTGCTTATTCCGGGGCCGAAGAGCCCCGGTAAGGACATAGATGTGTATTTAAGGCCGTTGATTGATGAGTTAAAACAGTTATGGAATCATGGAGTCGAAACATATGATGCATCCCTTAAACAAAATTTTCAGATGAGGGCTGCTTTGATGTGGACTATACATGATTTCCCCGCATTGGGAATGACGTGTGGCTGGAGCACACATGGGAAGCTAGCATGCCCTGCTTGTATGGGCGTGAACCCCGGTCATACGTTAAAGCACGGCGGAAAGGCCTCGTGGTTCGGATGTCACCGTAAGCTTTTGCCACCGGGCCATCAGTTTCGTAGGCAGAAGGATAAATTTGACGGGACAATCGAGCGTGAGGTTGTCACACTGGACTACCCATCTGGTGAAGAAGTACTCTCACACCTGGAGGCACTTGATACTGACATACCACACGGTAAGGGTGTGCCGGATCAGAAGATTGCAGGGTTCGGGAAAGAGCACAACTGGAGAAAATTTTGTATCTTCTGGGAGTTAGCCTACTGGAGGACGCTCGTTATCCGAAACAACATGGATGTGATGCATATTGAGAAGAACGTTTTTGATAATGTGTTCAACACAGTGATGAATGTCAAGGGCAAATCGAAAGATCACCTTAAAGCGAGAAGGGATCTACAACAGTTGGGTGTACGCCGTGAATTGCATCCTCGGACAGTCAGTGGGAGGACCATACTTCCAAAAGCACCTTACTGTCTAGACAAGAAACAAGTGGAGAAGGTCTGTCAGTGGGTTAAGAATTTGAAGCTTCCGGATGGGTTTATGTCCAACATATCTTGTTGTGGATAAAGAGTCATGACTGCCACGTATTCATGGAGAGATTCATTCATATTGCCTTCCGGGGACTGTTGCCACGGGTTGTTTGCGAGACTTTGACTGAATTATCTCATTTCTTTCGAGATATATGCTCTTCTACGATCCGGGTGAGTAACATGGAAGTGCTTGAGAAGAACATTGTGGTGACGATTTGCAAGCTGGAGAAAATCTTCCCACCTTCGTTCTTTGATTCAATGGAGCATCTGCCTGTTCACTTGGCATATGAAGCTAAGATGGGTGGACCCGTGCAATATCGGTGGATGTATCCCTTCGAGAGGTAATCCTTAAATTGTTACAGTTGTTCGTTTACACTTAATGCGACATCTGTTATCATTGATATTCCACCTAACTCGATTTGCTAAACTTCTAGGTTCATGTTCCATTTAAAGAAAAAAGTCCGTAATAAGGCTCGGGTTGAGGGCTCAATTGCGGAGGCTTACGTAATGGAAGAACTTGTAAACTTTTGTAGTCAATATTTTGGGCCTGATGTTGGTACAAGGTTAAATCAACTAGGCCGAAATGACCCCGGAGCAAGCACAAATTTGGAAGGGCAATTGTCAATATTCAAGCAGTCAGGTAGTCCGTTCGGCCGAACGTATACTCGATGGCTAACGGATGAAGAGTACAGTGCTGCAACAATATATGCCCTTCTAAATTGCGATGAAGTTTCGGCATTCGTTGAGTAAGTTAAAGTCTTAATTCACTTACATTGCTGTACATAATTGAAAGTGTGTGTTAAGCGAGTCAACTATATTGGTTTGCAGTGAGTTCGATGCGGAATCTTTAATCACTGATCCCGCTGGACTTGAATCTCATCGGAAATCACAATTTGTACAGTGGTTCAAAATCCGTGTAAGATTGTTTAACGAAATTATATTATGTGTTATATACAGTTCTGTGGCCAATTAGTATACTGATTTATCCTTAATTTTTACCGTCATCTACAATAGGTTCAGTCAATGGATAGACCAGTGGCCTCCTGCTTGAAATTACTAGCTGAAGGCCCTAACAAACAAACATCCTGTTACGGAGGCTATATCATCAACGGGTTTAGGTTTAACGTAAAAGATGATGACCGAACAAAACAAACCCAAAACAGTGGAGTCTTGGTCAACGGCGACTGTTATGCCGAGAATTGCATGGACTTTTACGGAGAGCTAGATGAGATTGTTGAGCTAACATATCTGGGTTCCCAAAACCGCCTGGTAATGTTCAAGTGTACGTGGTTCGATGTCACATGCAGTAGAGGAATCCGTGTTAGCTCTCAAGGGATTGTAGATGTCAATGTCAAGTCAAGACTTGCATCAGACGAGCCCTTTGTGTTTGCTAGTCAAGCTGTACAAGTCTTTTACGCGGAGGACGTCGCCAATCCCAAATCTCATTGGTATACAACTATCAAGTCCAAGAAATTGCCCGTGACATATGACAGTGAGCTAGACTCCTTTCAAGCCGACCAACCACGTGTCTTGTTCCCTGTTGAGGTCAACAACGAGGAGGACGATCTTCCTCTTCCAACAACACTTCTTGTAGGAGAAGAAGTCGTAGATGATGACGCGGAAGACGTGGAAAGTGTTGGAGATGATGTGACCGAGTCTACTGATGAAGAGGATGAATTAGAAGATGAAGAGGACGACGAGTCCCACGAAGAAGAGGACGACGAGGAAAGTGATGAAGATGATTCGCAAACTGAAAATGATTGACTTGTAATGTTGTAACATCACGGGAAAAGTATAGTAGGACTTTAGAACTTGGTGTTTAATGATGTGTTTTTGCACATCCGTTCATATATATATATATATATATATATATATATATATATATATATATATATATATATATATATATATATATAGTGCCGATGATGATTTTTGCCAAATTATTGTTTTTAACGTGTTAATGTCTTTGTAATTTATCTATATGAAGTCAGATATGGATAGGATACGGGCTATTCGTGGCCGGGCTGGACGCCGAGCTGCTTCCTCCCCGGTGGGTCCCACCTCGTCATTGCCTACTGATGACGAGGCACAGAGTGATCGCGGACAGCAGATGGGGACCCAACCCCAGCTCCCACCCGACGCAGATTCATCCCACACGCGCATGCATTCTCCATCTTTCGTGGGTTCTACCTCAGGTATAGTTGATAACGGTGTTTAGTACATTTTCGCTAGCCTTATATTTGAACTGTATTAATGTCTGTGTTTTGTAGGATCTCGACGAGGCCGTGGTCCGACACGCGGGGTACGCATCGACCCCCAGCGTAAATAGAGAGTTACGCTCACGCAGGAGGGCCTGTAAGTACTAAAAATATCACCTCATGCCTTATATTTAAAATTTTGGGGTGTTAATTTATATTTGAACTGTATTAATTTATTTATTTACTTCTTTGGCAGGATCCTGGAGGCTCAGGCGAGGACGAAGATCGGCGTTCTTGTGAAGGGCCGATTCTTCGAGCCACGCCTGTACTGGAAGGACTGGGATGCCGCTGCGAGGGAGGCCTTATGGGAAGAGTGGCTGGTACGGTGAAGTATTTTTTTCAGCGTTAGTAAATGTTTAATTACAGTTTGTTTTATGTTGTTAATTTGTGTTATTGAATGCCTTACAGGAGGGGTTCACGTTTGACACGCCTCAGCAGCAGGTACTGGGGCAGCAGGCTTTCTTTGCCTACATCGGCAAGAATTACCGCCGATGGCTCCACGATGCACGGGACCGGGCGAAGAAGGCGCTGCCCGCGGGTGCCCCGATGACGGACATGACGAGATATCCCCCACATTGGATATCTCACCGTGTATGGGGGGAGATGATAGATCGGTGGGCTGCGGATCCAGGTTGGGACGCCAAGAGTAAGAGCGGGGCTGAGAACAGACAGAACAGAGATCCGACGCACACGGGGGGGTCGGTGCCACACGACATCGTCCGACACATGAACGCGGTCGAGCACCCGGATCTGGAGGAGGATGAGGTCATAGCTTTGACCTATAGTCAGACGCACGTGCGGAAGAAGGACAAGGACGAGGCACACCGGGCGGGCGACTATATTTCAGATATTGCCCGGCGGATCGATGTGAGTCAATTTATTTAAGTTGTTAATGTTTTTTCTTTCTATCCTCAATGTCCGTTTCGTTAATTAATGCCCTAACATATCGTTAAACCATTGTTTTTGCAAGCCTCGTATGAACAGCTAAGGGGGTCCAAGCAGCAGTCCGGACAGCCATCAGCGTCCACTAGTACGGCTGCGAGTACTGGGGGGTTGAAGCGATGGCTGGATACGCCGGAGGTCGTGAATCGGCCGAAAGGCCGCATACGCGGCCTGCCTAGCACGACTGCTCGTGCCGTGATAGGAGCGTCCTCACCCCCTGCTGCCCCTCCACAGACACCGGCTCCTCGTTGTCAGTTGGACGACGAGGAAATCCAGCGCATTGCTACAGTGGTAGTGAGGATGATCAGGGGGCAGGGCACTGCTGGACAGGCCAAGCCTTCCCTAGATCAGCAGGATCCAGATCCAGGACTCGGCAACCCCTGATGAGCCCCTTCCAGTGCCCGTTCCTAGCTCCCCCCCCCCGCCCCCCGCCCCCCGCGCTCGGCTTGTCCTCTTATCCCCTCTCCTAACCGGCTGTATTCGGTTCCCGGCTTGTACATATGTGTGATACCCCGGAAAATACCAAAAATTAATCTAACGAGTTTGATTAATTAAGGGGGATGCATATCTTTATTAAGTAGCATCCTTTTGATGATAATGAGGTGTTAGGAGGCTAAAGGAGGGGTTAGGGTGATTTTGGGGTTAAATTGTAATTTCCCAAAGTCGAGGGATCAAAATGTAATTTTAGAAACTTGAGGGGCCAAAGTGCAAATTTTGAAAGTTGGCAAAATGTGTCATAATATGAGGAAATCAGACATGCACAATGGCCACCTCCTGGTTGCAATAAGCTGACTCAAAGTTGGAAATTATAAACAATTTTGGGGATAAGATTTAACGGTGTTAAATATAAAAGGAAATTTTGGGGTGCAAAATAGAAATAAAGAGAAGTCAAGAACTCAGCTCAAGAACACGCACAGAAGCAGCAGCGGGAAGGAAGAAAAAGGAGAAGGAAAAAGAGGGAAAAGGAGGAAGAAGAAGGAGGGGAAAGAGAGAAAAAAAAAAGAAGAAAGGATTGAATCTGAACCCTAACAGGGTAGGTAAATTGAATCCAATTTGTGAAATTGGTTGAATTCGTTCAAGTTTGTGACATAGATATGTGTATATATGTTTCGGTTGTGTACATATGCGTATTGATGGGGATTGTGATAAAATTATGAGTAATTGGTAAGTATGATGGCGTAGAAAGGAGCAGCGGAAGAAAATTGGTAGGGATTTTAGCGGTGTGCGTGCGTTTTGTGTGAGTTTGGTTAGTGGGTTTGGATTCAATATGGTGTAATTGTGTAAATTAAAGGGATTTAGGGTGTTAATGTATAGTTTGTGATGTAACCAAGCGATTGGAATGTGAAACAGATGAGAAATTTATGTGAGATTGAAGGAGAAATGTGCTCAGGTGTGTGTGACGGCTGAAGGAGGAAGAAGATGAGTGTGTCCAAGGTGAACTAGTGTGTGTTAATGTGAATAATGACTGTTTTTGTCACTAAAGGTGGAAATTAGTTAAACAATTTCTAATCCGATTTGTTAAAAATAGTTAGGGTCAGATTTAGCCAAAGTGCAAAACAAAAACCCTAATTATTTTTAAGAGACCTACATCGTGGAAAAATTTCAGATATTTTCGAGGTCGGAAAGGGGGTGAACGAATGTGGGAAATTTGGAACTTTACGGTGAAATTTAAAATATCAAACGATCGCGATTTTGCGCAAAACTTTTATGAGGACTCTATGATGCTGAGAAGTTCCATTTCCCAAGATTTCGGGTCATTCCAAAGTCGTTAGCTATTTTTGGCCGAACTGGCTTTTAAGCGCTCGGTCCGGACACCAGTTCGAGATTTTTGAGCAAAAACTTTGTATAATACTTTTTAGCTCAAAAATGATTTTAAGATGCTTAAAATAGCGTTTTAAAGTGGTTTTGAGATTTTTCTGGTTCGGGGAACCCTCAGGGGGCATTTTGGTAATTTGCCACCCGAAGAGGGGTATTTTGGTAATTTTCCTGGTAAAGTTTTTCAAAAGACTTTTTAGTCCGGAAAGAGTTGTAAAACATCGAAAATGTTGTTTTGAAGCAGATTTGACGTGTTGGGGTGGTAGTGAACCGTCAGGGGGTATTTTGGGAATTTATCGCCTAAATGGGGTATTTTGGTAATTTGCCATGTTGACGCCAAATTTTAGGGAACGCGTGTAATTCAGCGTTCGAAATGGTGGGAAGTGAGGAATGATGTTAATACGTTGAAATAATGAGATAGTGGCTACTGCTAATGCGTTGGTAAGCTAGGTTAAGGATCCAATTATTGGATCGGATTAACAAGCTGTCGTAAGACGCTATAAATGATTAAATGGGAAGGGGTAGAATTGAGAGTGCGTATATGTGGAATGATTTCTAACGAGCAGAGTATTATTTGACTAGGTGATACAGCTCGTTGCGATCAGAGACTGCGAGTTGCTTCGGCTATAAGCCAATCAGGTAAGGACAATACGGTTATGATATGCTAATTCATTATTCGATTAGCATGCCATGTTGATGACGTATTGTTGAATTCTTGTTGTTATGATTGGTCACCGGTAGTCATTGTGACCGGTATACGCATATTTAAATTGTGTTGTTGAGGACTTAGGGTAGAATAAATTCCCTTAGTCCGCCCTATTGATGGAATTTAGTGAGGATGATGGGTGTCCTAGTATGCTATGATTCGATTCGATTAGCATACCTGAAGTTGATGATGATATTATGTAGGAGTTGTTGTGTGATGGTGGTGAGATGCCGTAAATTATTGATAGCCGATATCTCTTCTCTTTGAGAACACTATTGAGGACTTGTGGTAACTTCTCCTGAGTCCGCCCTATCGTTGATGATGATGCTGTAGAGATCGTTGCGTTGTTGTTATGAAATGTCGGCACTTATTGATAACCGACATTTCTCTTATGTAAGAATGTTGTTGAGGGCTTGCGGTAATCTTCTCCCGAGTCCGCCCTATCGTTGATAATGATGCTGTTGAGGTCGTTGTGTGTTGTTATGAAATGTCGGCACTTATTGGTAGTCAATATTTCTCTTATGTAAGAATGTTGTTGAGGGCTTGCGGTAATCTTCTCCTAAGTCCGCCATGTTGATGATGTTATGTTGAACTCTTGTTGTTAAGTCTGAACACCGGTTGATCTTCTGATCCGGTATTCCTTGTTGAGCTGTGTTGTTGAGGACATAAGGTGGAATAAACTTTCCCTTTGTCCGCCCCGTTGATGAAGTCATGTTACTTGGCTGTAACGTGGTTAGGGAAAGCACTCTAAATGAGTTCCCTGCTTGTTGACAGTGTCTCTTCTATTTACTTGAGACTGAGATGAACATCCCGTAAAATGGACATCTATATGAGGAGGATGGCCTGTGAAATATGATCACTGGCAAAAAAGAGGTAAGGCGCGCGAGTCGAGTCTGTCATGTCTGGTCAAGTCTAGTCTGTCGTGTCTGAGTTGCATTGCATTTGATTTTCTTTTGATGTTAATGATTTTAATGACTTGTATTTCGTTGATGTTTATCTTTTCAATTTCCTATTTTAGTGTTCACTTGCATAGTCAGTCTGTCTGTCAGTCAGTCAGTCAGTCTTGTCCATGAGGAGGTGGCAATAATGTTGTTCTGTTGGGCTTTGAAGCCGCTCAGTCTAACGAAAGAAAACATCGTTTGACTTTTGAATCATTTGTAATCGTTGAGATGATCATTATTCCTCCGAGTCTTTTGAATCATTTGTACACGATACTCCTCGTGTTGTCTTTACTGGGCGATTTGCGCTCATTCCTTATGTTGTATTGTGCAGGCTATAAGGTTGATCAAGGAGAACCCTCTAGAAAAGGGAAGGGAAACAAGCTAGAAAAGTTGAGCAAGGGGATAAGTTGGGTGAGGTAAGACAAGCTGGAAATGGTGAGATAAAGAGCGAGCTGCGAGATAGGTTGATAAGAGTCCTACGACTACGGTCGTATATTAGGTTGTAAACATTCATGTTGTTTAAAGACCTGAAAGTCTTCCACTGCAGTATGATGTATGTTTGTAAGAAAATTTTTGTAAGGACGCATTTTGGAGCGTCTATTAATGACGTATGAGTATGAAGATGTAGTTGCTCTGTATTCAGCACAGGGTTTTGAATGTGATTATGATCGATAACTCAGCCCGCTGATATCACCAGGGTTGAAGGTGTCACAATATGAGTCTTTTTTATAATAAATATTTTTTATGATTGATTATATATATTTCTTTCTGTATAGATAATTGCGCGTTGTTGGTGAGAATTGAGAATTGTAATACAGGTCTGGGTAAATGAAAAATAAAAAAAAAATTGACTTTTGGCGACGGATTAATTCCGTCGCTAAAAGTATTCCTACAATCAGTTATTTAGCGACGGAATATGCCGTTGCTAAATAAGTTTTTTAGCGACAGAATATTCCGTCGCTAAAATATTTAATCCGTTGCTAATTTGACAAAAAAAATTAATTAAAATTCTAAAAATATAATTAGCGACGGAATATCCGTCGCTAATTAAAAATAAATTCGTCGGAAAAAATGACATATTTAGCGACAGATTTAAAAATTTGTCGTTAAACTATTAGTGACGGGCTTTTATACGAGGGATTTTTAGCGACGGTAAATCCGTCGCTAATTCTTTTAGCGATGGATTTTGGACGTTTAGCGCCGGATTTCCCCGTCGCTAAAAGCCTGTTTTCTTATAGTGATGGTTAGTCAAACCACAAATTTGGCAAGGACCCTGATTGCGCCGCCCATAGTTGTTGCTGGACTGATGATTATGTTGTGAGTTAGTGCGAGGCTTAAAAGTGGAAGAGGATGGCGGTGCAGGAAGGAGGAGCGGAGAGCCTCTAAGAATGATGTTTGTTGTGCGAGTCAAGGAATGCTTGAGCAGAATTTCATTGGCCACCAATTGACCATGCGGCTCATAAAAGGAGAATAAGACTGGTTCTTGGCGAAGATTGAGAGCTGTAATTATGCTATGGTAGTCGGAACCAATGTTTCGATAAATAATTGCATTAAATTCAGCAGGAGATACAGGTTTTCTAGCAGCGCTAAGCTCGTCAGATAAGGACTTAGCCTTGTGCAAATATTCAGAGATTGACAAGTCGTTCTTCTTCAGCTCTTGTAATTCAATGTAGAGTTGCAGTTGACAATTATGTGAGACTGAACCAAAAGAGTGAGCCAATGCAGTCCAAACTTCTTGGGAAATAGAGAAGCCAATAATATATGGAAAGATATCTTCGGTAAGGGAGGAGAATAACCATGATTAAAGTAGTTGATCCTTCTTGAACCAAGCTTCATATTCTGGATTAGGAATAAACAAATTTTCAGCAGTAGGTGAGACAATAGTTTTGGGAGGAGGGGATGAGGTACCATCGATGTGTCCATGAAGATTTTGGTAATTCAAGATTGGTAGGAATTGAGTTTTCCAAGCCATGTAATTCTTAGAGGTAAGTTTAATAGAAAATGTATGAGTGGAGGTGGCCAAAGAAGAACTAGTGACGACAACAATGGAGGTTGAAGAAGAGGACGCCATGATAAAAGAAAAAGATTTAGATGATCGGTATAGGCTCTGATACCATGTAGAAACTTAGGATATTTGGAAAATATTCTGATGTATTGAATTGCATTTACATAGTACAATTTATAGAACATGAAAGAGTATACTATGGTTATAAACTAGCTACAAGATAGAGATAAGAATATATGTGCTAACAAATGCGACGTCCTAATCGTATGTATATACATAATAGATTTATATGTATACCTATATGTAGAGAGAGAGAGAGAGAGAGAGAGAGAGAGAGGTATGACTTGTTTTGCCTACCATTCTTAAACAGATGTAATTCCGTTTGAGAAATAAAAATCATCATTGAATTATTAGTGGTTAGTGGTAAGCTAGCGCTTGATGATATGAAAAGACAATTTAAAAGATCAAAGTAGACTTCATTCACGTATCTCTCAGAGGCTACGATGAATCTTTTTCCTTAGCTTAACGTGACGTAAGAGCTTACGTAATAGTTTGTAAAAGAATTAATCTCCAAAGATTATTCAAGTGCGACATAAAAGACTAGTTAATGGACCTGTGCAAATGAACGAGATGAGATTAGAAATGGGCCATTCGCCGAAACAAGCAGTTTTTAAATAATTTCATAAGATTGAAATGCCTAACAATTTTTCAGCATTAAATTTTCAACAACGATTTTTCTAGCTCTTCTATACCGTTTACTTTGTCTTGGAGTTTTGCTTGGGGGTGCTCAATATCACATTTGCATTATCGTCATGTTATATATTAATTATTTCATCTTCAGCACTGTCTTGGTTCTTTTTTATGAATCTTTCCTTTTTTACTTTTTGGTTGTGTTTCATTTGCAAAGATGTCATGGTTGTCTTCACCAATAAACATAAATGTGCAATAGATGAATGGTTTTAAATATTTGCCTATGCCATTATGTACAAAAAAGGAATCATCCTAATTTAAACAAAATGAAAGGCTCTAATAAGCAACAATTTTAACAATATAAAAATAGTACTTACCATTCAAAGTTGTTTATGCCCAAAATTTGGAGTATTCTTTAATTCGGTTATCGTCATGGGCAAAATTTTGAAATATTATAAACCCTAGTTAATAAACTCGTACAAATGCACGGGTTTGCTTTAAAATGGACCTATTTTTTTTAAATTTTTTTGGGGATGATTTTAGAATTGCAAGTTATATGGCTCGTCGGTAGTGAACCTCTCTTGTAACCTAATAAGCCACAATAAAATGAATTGATGCCAAGGGAAAAGGGGTTCGATGTCACGTGGGGGTACGACAAAGGATGCAGTCTGACTCAGCTTCCAAGTAAACAGAGTGGGAGACAGCAAGGTTGGGGTAAGGGCTGAGAGCAAGGCTCCCCAGACAGGTCGCGGGCTGGCAGCACTACGCAGGCAGGGCGACGACGAACAAGGGCTGCGGTCGACAGTCCAAGTCGAGGTCCAAGTCAAGGGTGCAGCGTCAAAGGTCCGATGTCAGGAGTCCCAGTGTGTTTCTCTCAGTAGAATTCCAGAGAGAATTGGTCTTTTAGAGAGAGAGCCCTTCAATAAGCTTCAAAGTCCACTATTTATAGGCAAACATGTGCATGTGTCATCAGCCGACACGTGTCGTCCCCTGGGAGCGACACGTTACCATGGGAGGTTCCAAAGTACTGATTCTCCATTGGACCGCCGGACCCCGAGTTTGTGTTGCCCTGCCCTTGCAGCGTCCCTCTGCCTGTCTGAGGAGACTGACCATGCCGCTGCAGCATGATCAGAGTAGCCCGTTGCCCCAGCCACCAGTCCAAGCCCTTACTGAATCCCACAAGATGCGTCAAGAGACGCGCAGAGATCTAACAGCGGTGAGGGTTGCCCCTGTAGCCAACTGCTAGGCGAACTAGGCACGATGCCCCTCCGAGGACCTGCTCCCGTCCCGGAGTGACCTGTGGGTCATTGCCCTGGTGGTGTAGACGATCAACAGCAACATGAGTGGACATGCTCGCAGCTCAGTGCTCAGAGTCCGCTGCGAGGGGTCCTCATGCCGGAGCCCCCCGTGATTGTGCCGGCGATAACTTTAAGGTTGTGAGCCCATCTCGTGGCGGCGATGACTATAAAGTTGTGAGTCCATCTCGCTGCGAGGGCCGGAGCCCCCTGTGATTGAGACGGCGATCGCTTTAAGGTTGTGAGTCCATCCCGCTGCGAGGGCCAGAGCCCCCCGTGATTGAGACGGTGATGGCTTTAAGGTTATAAGCCCATCCCAGTGCGAAGGCCGGAGCCCTTTGTGATTGAGACGGCGATGGCTATAAGGTTGTGAGCCCATCCCGGTACGAGGGCAGGAGCCCCCGGTTGATTGAGACGGCGATGGCTATAAGGTTGTGAGCCCATCGCAGTACGAGGGCCGAAGTCCCCGGTTGATTGAGACGGCGATGGTTATAAGGTCCTTAACAAAGTCCTGAACAATTTGTGGTCCTTTTATTATGCAAAAGTTCTATAATTGCACAATCATTAAATTAAACCACAAATGATGTCAGACCACATTGATAAAGGAAAAGTGAATAACAAAGTTAACATTTATGGCATAACTGTAGATGCTTAATACAAGGTGACCGAAGAACTGTGATCATCATATAAATTCACAAACAACGAATCCGGCTACTCCATTAGTTAACCATATTATCCGTGCATGATTACTAAATTCCTTCTTTCAGGTATATAAAAATTGATTGGTGCAGTGTGTCAAACAACAAAACCCCCATCCCATTTATCTGGTTTGAACGTAAACAAAGCTACAGCTCATGTACTTTCATTCCAAGTCCGATTAAAGTTAAGCATCGAAGCCGCAAGCGGCACGAACGTATCGATTTTTTTCACAGTAGATGCTAGAGGACATGCCCCAACTAGGACTGATCATTGTCCCAAAAGAAAAGTACGTACCGAGAAGTGATAATTGTGGAAATCACACCAATGCCTAGCCAGAAACTATCCAGAGAACTTATACACAAGACCAAGAGACAAGACATTTGTACCAAAACCAGACCACAATGTTACAGACTATGCTACCATGTAGGAGGAAGAAAACTAACTGGGACTAAGACAGCACAAGTGGGTTGCCTCTAAGCAGTCGTCTCAAGCAAAATTACAGACTGATCGAGGATGACTAATGGAGGCGAATCCGATACATGTGCCAGAGGACACTGGAAAAAGAGCGCGAGGAGCGCGCATCCGCGGGGATCAGCTAATGCGCTTGCTATGAACATTCAAATTTCTCCCAAGCATAACTAGCACAAGACTCAGTTTTAACCAAATGACCCTGCATATAGTAGTAGTACACTGGTTGCATAGTTGCATAAGATTTGATGTAAAACATAAATTTGCCTTCTTTTACTTCACGTTAACTAAATTTCTCGTGTAGCACTTTCTGACAAGCATGCGTGATAGATAAACGAAATGTAAAAGCATCAAGGTGTCAAAGACCATTAATTGTCGCTATATGAGAGATAAAACCGGAGGAAGTTTCCTTCAACCCGGGTAGTAGCCAAAAAATTTCTATTACTATTGCTACATAATTAGTATTTTAGCCAATAAAGTTTGTAACCAAGAAGGCGAAAAAGATATGTGAGTTATCATTCATCTAACATATTGTATCATTAATAATAGTTGCATTATCTCTTGTTAATTAACCATAAAGACATGGTTGCTTGGAAACAAAATATGGTTGTTGACGTTGAATGTCAACTGCTATGAGAGATGAGTTAGGTATTAAATGCTGAGAAGATGAGTTATATATTTTTGTTAGTGAGTGTAGCAGCGCTATCATGATTGCTGCGTCCAAACCTTGGTTTTTTATTTTTATTTTTATTTTTGGGTTGGGGGGGGGGGGGGGGGCATTGGAATTGTTTTGCCTACCCCATAAATCTTAAATAAATGTAATTACCGAAGTAGACTTTACTTATATTTCTCTCGGTGAATCTTTTTCCTGACGTAATGTCCAAAGATTATTCAAGTGCGACATATAAGACTAGTTAACAGATCTGTACAAATGAATGGGATGGGATTAGAAATGGGCTTTAAGCCCAAACGAACAGTTTTTAAATAATATCATAAGATTAAAATGCCAAACAAATTTTCAACCATAAATTCCCGACAATGATTTTTCTAGCTCTTTTATGCCGTTTACTTTGTCTTGGATCGGAGTTTTGCTTGAGGGTGCTCAATATAATAGTGGTGTCATCGTCGTGTAATATATTAACTATTTCATCTTCAGCACTGTCTTAGTTCTTTTTTATGCATCTTTCCTTTTAAATTTTTCGGTGTGTTTCATTTGCAAGATGTCATGGTTGTTTTCACCAATAAACATAAATGCGCAATGAATGAATGATTTGAAATGTTTGCCTATGCCATCATGTACAAAAAAGGAATCATCTTATTTTAAACAAAAGGAAATGCTCTAGTTAGCAACAACTTTAACAATAAATTAATATTAGTACTTAACATTCAAAGTTGTTTATGCCCAAAATTTGGAGCATACTTTAATTCAATTATTTTCATGGGGAAAATATTTGAAATATTATCAACATTAGTTAACGAACACGTGCTGTTGCACGGGCTGTGCTTTAAAGTGGACCTCTCTTGTAACCTAATAAGCCACGACAAAATAAATAAAGTCATAAAAGATAAATTAATTCAAAATACAAACAAATAACTTTTATATAAGTACTATATTTAAATTTTAAACATAACAGACTGCGTATGCCGCTTTCTTTGGAGGGATCATGGTACCAACCTCTTGTTTTGCAATGATCAGAATTTTGGTCGATGACTTTACGTAGATTGGCTGTTGATTGGCTGGAGCTCTGAATTCCATCTAAAACTCTGCCTTCTGATTGGTCGTATGTGCAATAATAGAAAGGTACTCTTGTGCAATAATAGAAAGGTACACTTGTGCAATAATAGAAAGGTACTCTTGTCCAATAATAGAGACGTACTCTTGGTGTTTTGTCCTGTTAGAACTCGAGTGAGACGTCTCCTTCGCGGTCCTCTCCTGTTGCCTTACAGTCTCTAGAATTTCCTCTCATGAAGTTTTTGGGTTCTTGACTTGAAGGTCAACTCCCATGAGAGAGAGAGATTCAGGTCTGAGTTATGTACTTTGTTAGTGATTGTAGGAGTGCAAGTGCGCGCGTGCGCATATATATATATATATATATATATATATATATATATAGAGAGAGAGAGAGAGAGAGAGAGCATTTCTAAACAAATGTAATTTCATGTGAGAAATAAAATCGGCAATGAATTATTAGTGATAAGCTAGCGCTTGATGATATGAAAAGACAATTAAAAAGGCCAAAGTAGACTTGACGTCCATATTTCTTGGAGGCTACAATGAATCTATTTCGTTATCATTAAGTTTGGAAGTGAAACTTAACGTGACGTAATAGCTTACATAATAGCTTGTAAAAGAATTAGTGTCCAAAGATTATTCAAGTGCGACATATAAGACTAGTTAATGGACATATGCAAATGCACAAAAAATGAACCAAAAAAAGACTAGAAATGCGCCTTTTGCCCAAACACACAATTTTTAAATGTATTCATAAGATTGAAATGCCTAACCATTTTCCAACACTAATTAAATTTCCAACAATGATTTTTCTAGCTCTTCTGTACCTTTACTTCTTCTTGAAGTTTTGATTGAGGATGCTCAATATAACAATTGTAACAACATCCGTATGTTAATTATAACATTTGCATCAACATCCATATGTTAATTATTTCAGCTTCAGCGCGGCTTTGGTTCTTTTTTATGCATCTTTCCTTTTAACTTTTTCCTTGTGCTTCATTTGCAAGATGTCATGGTTGCCTTCACCAATAAACATAAATGTGCAATTGATGAATTACTTTAAATGTTTGCCTATGCCATCATCTATAAAAATGGAGTCATCTTATTTTTTGAAAATATGAAATGCTCTAATAAGCAATAATTTCAAACAATATATTAATATTACTTAACATTCAAATTTGTTTATGCCCAAAATTTTGAGCATACTTTCTTTCCATTATTGTTGTAGGGAAAACATTTCAATTATTATTAACACTAGTTAATGGACTTGTACAAATACAAGACCATATAAACGATCTATTACTGTTATTCGGCTATATTTTATCTTTTGTCTAGCATACGTATATAGTATCATTACTATTCGCAATATCTCATATTAATTGAGCACAAAGACACAGTTGTTTGGAAATAAAAAGTATATATTTCTTTACGTTGAATGTCAGCTACTGCTACAATATGAGTCACGCAGTGATCATAGGAGCAGAAGCATGAACACAATGCACGAGCCGGCAAAGAAAGAAAAAAAAAATAGAAAGATGAACCCAATGTGTACTGTTTTGTCTACCATCCTTAAAGAACGTAGGTTCATGTGAGAAATAACATTGGCAGTGAGTTACTATGAGAAAATGATTGATGAGATGAATAGGCAATTAAAAAAGACGAGCGTAGACTTGTCCTTTTCTGGACATCTCTAGGATGCAGGAATTGATTGATTGATCAAGATTTCTACACTTGCAGGAAGTGGAAACCCAGTCAGACATCCTTTAAATTTTCTGGGATGCAATAATAGACAACTTTCTTCCTAAAGCTGAGAGCGAGTTCACGCAAGCAAAAAGACGTTTGTAGGGACTTCGACTCTAAAGTCGCCAAAAACGTGTGTGTGTGTGTGTATATATAAAATCTTTGTACCTCAGAAACAGGCGTAAGGAAGATGGAAATTTGTTCAGGCCTCCACTCAAGTACTATATATAGGGAAAAAAACACGTACAAAGTGAGCATACACGAGTCTCGGAAAAAAGTTCAATAATACGAGAGTGTAATCATGAATTACAGGCCTCTTCAGTTATCCTCGATGGAGGGTGGTGAGAGAGTGAGACGGAAGAAAAAATCTGGCCATCCACGTGTACTCGTGGAGATCTGATATTTTTTTATTTTAAAAAAGTGCCAACAGTCACTCTTTAAAGCGGTTGCAAAAAACCCAAAAACGCCCCTGGGAAGCACAAAAAAAAAAAGTCAAAAGTGAAAAAAAAAACTCATTTTTGGAGTTTTTTTTTTTTCGTCTTCAGGTTTTTTAAACTGGAGAAGAAAAAAATTTGTTACCAAACGGGCTTTTATTTATTTTTTTTTCAATTTCAATAACTGAAAAAAAAATTAGTGTCAAACGGGGCCTAAATTTCCAACAAGGATTTTTC
The DNA here is from genome assembly GCA_033065855.1 of Escallonia rubra. Classification (NCBI taxonomy): domain Eukaryota; kingdom Viridiplantae; phylum Streptophyta; class Magnoliopsida; order Escalloniales; family Escalloniaceae; genus Escallonia; species Escallonia rubra. The sequence goes on along the minus strand of JAVXUO010000165.1, from coordinate 9,946 downwards.
TAGCTCTTCTGAACCTTCTTGAAGTTTTGATTGAGGATGCTCAATACAACATTTGCATCAACATCCAGATGTTAATTATTTCAGCTTCAGAACTGTTGGTTCTTTTTTATGCATCTTTCCTTTTAACTTTTCCATTGTGCTTCATTTGCCAGATGTCATGGTTGCCTTCACCGATAAACTTAAATGTGCAATGGATGAATTTTTTAAATGTTTGCCTATGCCATCATGTATAAAAGTGGAATCATCTTATTTTTTAAAAAATGAAATGCTCTAATAAGCAATAATTTCAACAATATATTAATATTACTTAACATTCAAAGTTATTTATGCCTAAAATTTGGAGCATACTTCCTTTCCGTTATTGTTGTGGGGAAAACATTTCAATTATTATTAACACTAGTTAATGGACCTATGCAAATGCAAGACCATATAAACGATTTATTACTGTTATTTAACTATATTTTAACTATTATCTATCATACGTATACATTATCCTTCCTATTCGAAATTTCTCATATTAATTGAGTACACAGACACAATAGTTTGGAAAAAAAAAGTACATGTTTCTTTACGTTGAATGTCAGCTGCTGCGACAGTATGAGTCACGCATTTAATATATTTGTTAGTGATCATAAGAGCGGAAGCATGAAGACAATGTACGAGCCGGCAACGGAAAAAAAAAATGATGAACCCAATGTGTACTGTTTTGTCTACCATCCTTAAAGAACGTAGGTTCATGTGAGAAATAACATTGGCTGTGAGTTACTAGTAGAAAATGATTGATGAGATGAAAAGGCAATTAAAAAAACGAGCGTAGACTTGTCCTTTTCTGGACATCTGTAGGATGCAGGAATTGATTGATCAAGATTTCTACACTTGCAGGAAGTGGAAACCCAGTCAGACATCCTTTAAATTTTCTGGGATGCAATAATAGACAACTTTCTTCCTAAAGCTGAGAGCGAGTTCACGCAAGCATAAAGACGTTTGCAGGGACTTCGACTCTAAAGTCGCAAAAAACGTGTGTGTGAAAAGTTCTATTGAAACGGCAATCAACCTAAAAAGCTGTGAAGGTGTGTATTGTGCAACAAAATGACCGATCACGACAAGCGGAACCATTACAAGGCATTGGGGATAAATTTAGGGGGTTTGCAAGACGGGGAAGAAGGTGACGCCGAAGATGAGGACGAACAAGCTACAGTGGACCTTTAATTTTTTGTACAACTTTATGACATTTGTAATAATTTTCGGAGGGATAATTTTTCGACCGAATACTGGAATTTTTAAAAAATGGACCTATGAGAGGCCCTCGAACCAAATCTAAAGTCTTTATTTAATATATATATATATATATGTGTAGCGGACGTCGCAGTAAAACTTTTAGTCTTTTACGTCCGCTATACAATATAGCGGATGGCATCGAAGTAAAACTTTTAGGTCCGCTATACAATATAGCGGACGTCATCGCAGTAAAACTTTTGGTCTTCTTTTATGTCCGCTATACAATATAGCGGACGTCATCGAAGAAAAACTTTTAGTATTCTTTTATGTCCGCTATACAATGTAGCGGATATTTCTATCATATTATATATATTAATCATATCGGGTAATCGACTGTTATCAGTCCTATCTGAGGGCACTCTCTCTGTCTCGAACATCTAGCCCAGGCCGCTACTCCATCTCCGGCGACCCACATCTCCGGTGACCCACAACTCCGGCGATAAACTGTCATCCCCTCAACGCCGACCTCGATGGCTTCTGGATCGGAGACCACCTACGATTTTATTGGCAACTTGCACCTGACAGGCAAACACTTTTTCAAAGTCATGATGCCGGGGTTTGAGAATGAACTTGTAGGCCATCCCTCTTTCTCTGTATTTTCGTGTGTTAAAGGTTTGATCTTTTGGTTAAAAACTAACCTATTTTTTGTGTATTGTGTTTGTTAGGACATACCGGAAGCCTTGACCAATCAATTTACAACAATTCATGAGAGTGCAAGATTATATAGCCGCAAGGGGGCATGGCAGGTTGAAATCAAGCTGAAGCCCGGCCGACCCCAAAAAAAGCAATTCGCAGAGGGTTGGAATGTCTTCGTGCGCCAGCATGGCCTCGAACTCGGGGACTTTGTAGTGTTTGAACACCTTGGGTGGTGGGATTTTCAAGTTGTAATCTTTGATCGGAGCACTTGTGAAAAAATTTCTTTCCCCCAATGTGAACCCTAATTTATTATTAATAAAATAATTTATGTTCTTGTTGATTGTGTTTCGAAATTTTTCCTCGTTTAATTGTGCTTAATTGTGTCGTTTGAGATTCCCTCGATATATTGAGATAGTTGATTGTGAATCGTACGTTAATTGTGTCGTTTGAGATTTCGTCGGTATATTGAGATCGTTGAAAGTGACAATCGTACGTTCTTTATTGTTTATCGATATTGAGATTGTTGATTCTGACGCCAAAACAAGTCTTTGGGGCGCCAATTTATTAAAACAGCATTATGCTACAATGCGACTAAAACAAGCCTTTGGGCGCCAATTTATTAAAACTGCAGTACGCTACAACGTCTAGCTCTACTACATAGCGGACATAAGGCCTCCGCTTAGGCCGGGGTTCGGGAAGGTCGGAACTAAGTGTCTGGTTCGTGCCAACCATTTTCTGGTCCAAGTTGCAGACAATGATCTGCTGCACCACTATGACGTAAGCTTGGTCATGTATTCTGCGGGGCTGTCCGCTATACTATATAGCGGACATAGATATGAGGGAAAAAAAACTAAGTGTTGGAGACTTTCCCTCTGCGGGGCTGTCCGCTATACTATATAGCGGACATAGATATGACAAAAAAAAAGTGTTGGAGACTTTCCCTCTACGGGGTTGTCTGCTATACTATATAGCGGACCTAGGAGAGAAAAATGGTTGTCTGCAACTTGGACCAGAAAATGGTTGGCACGGACCAGACACTTAGTTCCGACCTTCCCGAACCCCGGCCTAAGCGGAGGCCTTATGTCCGCCATAGAACTCGATCTTCAGTCATCTTCATCTGAAACTGGAGCATCGGAAACATTTTCTTCTTCGAAGCTCATGTTCTAGTATACTTGTGCTTCATTGTTGTTGCCATCTTCATGTGCATCACGTGCCATACGACGTAAGTTATGCCTACTTTGACGAACTCTCATTCTATTCTTTTCCTCACGTATTCGATGCAGTGCCCTTTCAAGCTCCATGTGCGTAATTCGAGGCATGTTGATTGCCTTTTGTCGAGGTATGGGTATATTCATGCTCCGTGAATCAGCTACTAAGACCTCATGTTCATTCATCCGATAAGACCATTCTGCACGTAATGTATTCACATAGCTTGATGAGTAACGCAAACTTGGACGCAAAGAATAGTAAAATTCATCTTCGCCCGCCCAGTAACGACCCATTGCTTCAAAAATATCTCGTGGAGTATATGACATTTCCAGAGTTGTTATGAAATTGGGAGTATATCACTCTATGCCCTTTGCAATGAGCAATGCATGTACTTATATATACTTTGAAATGGGACCACTTTATGAAAGAGCTACAGGTTCAACTTTATGAGATGTGACCCAACATTGGCAATAGACTAGAGACTTGTCTTGTCACCAAAGAGAATTGTCTTGTCACCAAAGACTTGTCAACTTTATGACACGGGCATGCTATTGTCTCCAACTATTGTCATCTTCAATGTCCAGAGACTTGTCTTGTCACCAGAGATGGATAGACTATTGTGTAGCTATCACACCAATATATTGTGTATGTGTGTGTGGGCTTATTTATATATGTTAGCCATGCTCATCGCTTTAGAACTAAAACAAAGTTAAATGGCAGGAGTTCCTGGGAGTTCTAGTCTGCGGGGACGTGAGACTGTGTGGTTGTTGTGTGAAAGGAACGACGACTACAAAGAAGTGAAGTACACGGATCCCAGAGAGTATTATTGCGGTTTACGGAGAGAATGGGCATATCGAGTTAAGGAATCAGAAGCACTACACCAAGATCTCACCACGCTGAGAGCACCTGTGCCGCAACGTCGTGCACTTACTATGTCGCGGCGTAATGTTAAGCAGTGTAAGAAAGTTGTGCGCCAAATTCGTATGGAGAATAACCGGATGTTGCTGCGTAGAAAACGATTTTATATGCTTCAACTTGCGGAAGAAATGGCCGAGGTTAGTGAGAGGCATCTCAAATCAAACGAGAGAAACAATATTTTAACAAATGATCAGTACTTATCTGATGAGTATATGTCAAATGAAGAGTGATATATATATCTCTTCCTACTGCATGTTAGGATTTCATTCCAACCGGCACTTATCCAAATGTCATTCTAATTGGCGAATCCCGTCTTTTGAAGCATGTAAAATGTTGGGAATATATGTTTCTAACTACATCCGTCATACTATAATGGGGTAACTAGCATGCCTAAGGTGCAATGAGAAACAAAAAGTGACATAAAAAATTATAAAATTTTCGCAAGCTATGAATTTGGCGTTAAAGTGTGCGTGAATAGGACCTTCATAGGAAAACCACAAAAATAATTTGTCTCATTTTTCGCCGAAATTCATAGAAATGGGCTATATAGCGTGCCTAAGGTGCAATGAGCAAAAAAAAAAGTGACCAAATCAATTACAACATTTTTCGCAAGCTATGAATTTGGCGCTAAAGTGTGCGCGAATAGGCCCTTCATAGGAAAACCAAAAAAATAATTTGTCTCGTTTTTCGCCGGAATTCATAGAAATGGGCTATATAGCATGCCTAAGGTGCAATGAGATAAAAAAAAAAGTGACCAAAAAAATTACATATATATGTCCGCTGTACTATATAGAGGACAGCCAAGCAGAAGGAAGACTCCCCAACACTTAGTTTTTTTTTCTACGTCCGCTATACTATATCGCGGACAGCCAAGCATAAGGCAGACTACCCAACACTTAGTTTTTTTCGGCCCTATCTACGTCCGCTATACTATATCGCGGACAACCAAGCAGAAGGAAGACTCCCCAACACTTAGTTTTTTTTTCGGCCCTATCTACGTCCACTATACTATATCGCGGACAGCCAAGCAGAAGGAAGACTCCCCAACACTTAATTCTTTTTTCGGTCCTATGTACGTGCGCTATACTATATAGCGGACAGCCAAGCAGAAGGAAGACTCCCCAACACTTAGTTTCATTTTTCGGCCCTATGTACGTCCGCTATACTATATAGCGAACAGCCAAGCAGAAGGAACACTCCCCAACACTTAGTTTTTTTTTCGGCCCTATCTTCGTCCGCTATACTATATCGCGGACAGCCAAGCAGAAGGAAGACTCCCCAACACTTAGTTTTTTTTTCTACGTCCGCTATACTATATCGCGGACAGCCAAGCAGAAGGTCTCAGACTCCCCAACACTTAGTTTTTTTCGGCCCTATCTACGTCCGCTATACTATATCGCGGATAGCCAAGCAGAAGGAAGACTCCCCAACACTTGGTTTCTTTTTTCGGCCCTATCTACGTCCGCTATACTATATAGCGGACAACCAAGCAGAAGGAAGAAGTCTCACTTAGTTTTTACACTTTGTTTCCTCCTGGTGAAAGCAAATCACACAGAACAAATAAAACACTCAGCTCAACAACACAACGATATCAGTGAATCAAATCAATCGCATTCAACAACGATCACATCTTAGTCAACACAGATGAAATCGTCAATCGCATTCAAACTATAAGATTCAAGAACTTTAAGGACAATTAAAAAAGTGAATATAATGTTATTATACTACGCAAACATTGTCAATTACACGGATTTACAATATATCTAATAGGTCTAGGCCGGCCATTGATAATTTGCCAAGCCATCCTATACCTAAAGCAGTCTATGCATTCTTGGGTCCAGACGGTCTTCTTGAGGCTCTCCGACCGACAGATGTAATCCATGTACATGCAGAGGAAGACGCCGCAGTCCGAGGAATTAAGTTGCTTGGGCCTAGTCCTCTTCAATCGGAGAACAACCTCCCTATCACCCGGTGCCCTCCCTCGGGTCTCTCGAGGACGCTCTCTATTGACCATGGCAGCAAATAGATTCTGCGAGAAACAGGATAAGCATTAAACATTAAACATAGCAATAGCAGATTAATCAGTTCTACAATATGCAAGTTACAATAAGAAGTAAACTGGATCTTACCATGGCATTCAACATCCCTAAGCCTCGGTACATTTCAATCACACCAATCGCGTCCGTATCATCGTAGAGACTGTCGAGGACTGATACGGTATTCGTTACCGGTTCATAGCAAATCAAGAACCAGTGGACATTCGTTATAGCTGGGATTAAAAACAAATCCGCCACACTTGCGCTCTCTGGACTCGGCCGACCAAGATATGCGAGTAGGTTAGTGGACGGTCTCCACTTGACCTTGGCCTTCGCCTTTTCGCCTGCTTCCAGTCGTTAAACTCTTGTGCTGGCATATTGTGAAAGTAAGCATCGAGGATAAAAATGCGCGGACCGTAGTTAGGCTACTCCCGACTCCTTTCCCGCAGAATCTGCACGTAGTGCGAGATGACAAAGTTGTCTAACCACATCCCCGGCGCCAGCGTGGACAGTTCTCTCCACGAGACACTGTAATCCAAGCCCTGCGGGTTACGCACGTCATAGGACGCTCCGTCTGGGGGGGGGGGCGGCTAAAATAACGGTGATGGATTAGGTCATGTTTATGCGGCTTCAGGGGCATGGGTAGATGCCCGTTCGGATATTGCCCTCGGGGGTCGACCGGTTGCTCTTGCCCTCCGCCGGGGGGCAAGAGCAACGGAAGAAATTGGCCTCCAACCAACGGATCGGCCGGCTGATAATCCCCTTGGGGGGCCCCGGCCGGCTGATAATCGCCTTCGGGGGCCTCGGCCGGCTGATATTGCTCGCCGGCCATTTCTTCTGCCGGTTGATATTGCCCTTCGGGGACGCCAAGTGGTCCTGCCTACGGGACAATGGGCAGTGCCTCGTTGAAACCGTAAGGCCATTCTTGCGTGACTTGACTCTGAGAGAGGGGTTGGGGTTCCGGGAACAAATCGAAGGTCGGGCCTCTGTAATCGGCGCACTACGCTTGAGCATGTCCCATCCCCGGTACAGAGGGACCACCAACTTCCAGGCTCACCCTTGAAGCTTGCCCGGAGGGATCAACGTTATACGGGCTGGCGCCCGTATAACCCATTCCCGGGCTGTCGACCGAAGACTGTCACGATGCTTGCCGCACAAAATTCTCGCAGCCTATAGCCAGTGCAGCAGCCTGTTGGCGAAGATCCTCGCCCATTGCGCTCATCAGATCCTTCCGCTCACTCAACTTCTGGAAGAATGCAAGCGAGGCATTAACCTACATCCAAAGAGATAACAAATAAGTAACTTTAATCAGTTTTAATATATTCAAGACAAGTTGGGCAACTTACGAGATTGTATGCCATACGCTCGTCGATCTGACCCCTAGGCGCATACCTCGCCCCGCGTTCAAAGTTGACTGGGGCTACTCTCCTCCGCGTGATGCGGGAGTACCACTCATCGTACTCCGCGATGCTGATAACGGGGTTCGGCTCCAAGACGATGGCCGTCAGTGTGTCCTTCCAAGAAGTCCAGAGCTCTAGTTCGGCCGCGCACAATTCTTGCGCATTGGCCTTGCCAAACCGCCCGACATCCGGTGGGTACCTGTTAACCCTCATATCTGGGGTACCGGCGGGCAAACCCTGCTCCAACTCAAAATGGCGCATTGATCGGTCTGGCAGTTGCCACTCTGCGACCTCGAAGTGGATGAGGGGTATGCGCTGCAACCCGGAGAGCGTGAAGACGAACGCGCGTCAAAGGGATGTACGGTGCCCAACGCAATTGGCCCAGAGATAGGCGGTCGAACTCCCCTCGATAGAACGTGATGTTGTGATAGGGATCGACTCTCCTGCGGTAGTGGCTATTCTTCCGGCTGTACTCCCAAGCACGCAACCGAGGCCACACTCTATCGGTTCCATCCCTACGCGTCGGTGAACCGGGAGCAAGGTGTTCATAAGACCACACCTGAGAACATGGACAAATTATATTTATATCGTCGATTCAACAAAAGCAAAAACAAAAAAAACAATAACGAATACAGGATTTATATGATATACCTGCAATAGCGAGAGACATGCACATATGGCTTTGGAGTCGGGCCTCGTTGCCTTGTGCAATGCTCGGTACAGGTACGAAAGAACCGCTGCACCCCATGCATAATCTCCAACCTCAGCCAGGTTACCCAACAACGGTAAATATTTCACGCTGGCCGTGTTCTTCGACGTCGTTGGGAATAAAATTGCCCCCATCACCCACCAGAGGAAGGCTTTTGTGTAAAGCACAAGCTCATGGCCCGTATAGTTTTCCGGCAAAACCCCGTACGTATCTACCAACCACTTCAACTTTATACCACCACTGCTAAATTGATCCTGGGGTATCGAAGTGAGGAAGTCCCTAGCGGTTCTCGTCTTCGTTGCTTCTGACGGAGGAGCAATTACCGGCAGCCCCGTCACCGGCAACCCTAAGATGAACCCTACATCTTCTAGGGTAATTGTCAGCTCTCCGAGCGGGAAGTGAAACGTATTCGTTTCACTTCTCCACCTCTCAACAAGGGCACCTATCAAGGCCCGGTCAAGCTGTTGAAATATCTGCCCATGCGTGAAAATCCCAAACCCAATTCCACGCAGTATCGTCTTCTGGGCGGTGTTCAGTTTCCACGATACTATATCGCGAGATACTTCTACGGTGTTGACAAGTTCTCTTTCCTACGAATTAATAAATACAATTTAAGCATAACAAACGGTATATACAACGTTCGTAAGCGTTAAAAAGTCGATAAATAATGTATCTTACACCACCATCCCATATGAGCGTACTGATATGGTTGGCTTGGTCGTATAACACGGATGAGTCTTTAGGTCCAGGGTTAAATTCCATTTTTTGCAACTGAAATTATGGAAAAACCTTCTCAGTTTGGATTTTACGTTTTGGATTTTGATAATTGCTCGCAAAAATACGACGCTAGCACATGCATAATACATATAACGCAAGCACATGAATGATACATACAATGTTAGCATATGTACTCATATGTATAAATATATATACATATACGGAATCGGATTTTGCAAACGCTTGCACAAGAACAAAAACATACATATATAAAACGCAATATCGCTATACAACTGAAGATTACAGACAAAAAGGTAAGTGTAGATTTTGTGAACTTACGTGATCGATTTAGGGTATTAAAGGTGTTCTTAAGACGGAATTGCGCCGATATGCTTACCAACGCCGCTGGGAAATTTTGTGAGTAGAAAGAGCGGAGAAGAGTGTCGTAGGTACTGTCGTTTGAAAGTATATTGAACGTCCACAATACAGTAACACGGATGGCTATTATGTCTGCGATACAATATCGCGGATGGCTATAACGTCCGCTATACTGTTTAGCGGACACTGTTGACGTGACAGATAAGGACAAGATAACCGTCATTGCCGAAAAAACTGACGGGACAGGGGTTGACAGGTGTCAGCCTAGGGACGTCCGCTACACAGTATCGCGGACGTCTTTTTCCTGTCTCCCATCAGGACTTTAATGCCCTCCGCCATACAATGTAGCGGACAGTGGCGGAGGGCAAAAAGCTAAAAAAACCGGCCGCGTTACTGTAGGGCGGACGACAGACAGCTTTTGAAAAAGCGATCTGGACCGTCCATCTTTCGGGATGGACGGTCAGATCACGTTTGCAACTTCTCCTATTTTGCCAATGCTCTCAACGGATCAGCTCCCATATATATATATATATATATATATATATATATATATATATATATATATATATATATATATGTTTCCTTTAGTCTTTTTCTCTCATTTTGTCCCAAATTTGTTTCCATGCTTATATTTAAGTTTATTTTGAGACTTTAATCTACTTTTT